>WOXC01009814.1:735000-979765 GCA_011680675.1 Gymnobelideus leadbeateri | reverse complement strand
GATTTGCTGTTTTGGAGGATCATAGCCCTAGAATTTAAGAGGTGGAAAACACCTTAGAAATCACTGAGTTCACCTTTTCCATTTTACAGATAGGGGAACTGAAGTCTAGAGAAGGGGAAAAGACTTGCCCAAGTTCATGCAAACAATAATGGTTGATTTGGGATCAAAAAAACCCCCAAACCTCTCTTCCTTCTTAGTCTATTGATTGTTCTTTCTATGATACTATGCAGCCCAAAGTATACATAGTGTAAATCTCTTTGTAAAAATTGTGTATCATCTACAATTTATCTTTTGTTTTCATAAATAAGGTTGCTTAAGGCAAGGTTTATTGTTGTTCAGTTATCTCTGATTCTTTGTCACAAACACTGTTGGCCTCAGTTTCCTCATCTGTAAAATGAGCTGGAGAAAGAAATGACAAACCATCCAGTATCCTTGCCAAAGACTTGGACATGACTGAAAACAACTGTACAGCAGCAACAGTAACTAAGCACAGTATAAACTTTAAAACATTAGAAATTAAATTTTTCCTATCAGTGTTCGCCCTATTTCTTATGTTTAGAATTTATTTTTTTTTTTGCTTTTGGAGGGGAAAGGGGAGGGCAGTTGGGGTTAAGTGACTTGCCCAAGATCACATGGATAGTTTTTGCATTAAGTGTCTGAGGTGAACTCAGGTCCTCCTGACTCCAGGGTCAGTACTCTATTCACTGTGCCACCTAGCCACCCCCCTATTTCTTAAGTTTACATGTCATGATGGCAGGCTTCAGAGATACATGTGGGCTCTTTTCTCTGATCCTCTCTGTTTCAATTAAAGTTTTTTCATCAGATTCTCACCAGCAAGCGAATACATTTTTGCTGGCTTATGTTAGAATCACCCATTCTAATCAGGAGCCTATTATTTCTATGTTTTAAGCTGTGGACCATAAACCCATACCTTATTCTTAGATACCTTCTTTTTAGCTAGAAGTTCATTTCCCATGTCTGCTGTTCTGTTTCCTTTTTTTTTTTAAATTTAAAAATTTTTTGCTTTTTAGGAGGGGCAATTGGGGTTAAGTGACTTGCCCAAGGTCACACAGCTAATAAGTGTTAAATATCTGAGGCTGGATTTGAACTCAGGTCCTCCTGACTCCTGGCCGGTGCTGTACTCACTGCACCACCTAGATTCCCCTTGCTGTTCTGTTTCTTATGCTTCCACTTTCAGGTGATGACCAGTTCCTCTAAGGTCTTAGGTTTTGGGATTTTTGTCCAGAACTTCATAATTCCTCTCTGGGATCCTTCTGGCAGTATCTTTCATTTGTCATGCCTCTTCCCCGAAGTGAATCAACAGGAGTGGACAGTGCCTGTCAGGTGTGAAAAATTTAAGGGGAGATATTGATCATATTCTTAGGTACATGCCCCAGGAAGACAGCTGACTTCTCTCTTGTTTATATCTGGCAGAGAGATAGCCATCTCAGTAGTGTTCTTTAAAGAGTTGCTAGCTACGGTTGCTCATCTTTTCTTCCTTTGACTGTGGCTGGAAAATTTCTTACCTGATGGCATCTCTGGCCTCATATCATAATTCTGTGGAGCACCAGAAGCTTTTTCCTTCTGAAATGAGCCAGCTCTGCCTTTTGAGGTTGGGTACTTAATCTTTTGTCCTATGGACACCTTTGGAAGTCAGGTGAAGCTTCTGGGGCCCTCCTTGGAATGTTTGTAAATGCATAAAATAAAATACATATGATTACAAAAGAAACCAATTACATTGAAATACAGTTATAAAAATATTTTTTAAAAAATCCCAACAAGTTTACAGATTCCAGGTTAAGAACCCATTCAAAGGAAGAATCTCTTACATGTTATTTAACTCTAAATGTTCAGTGGTCTGTCTCCTTTTGCTTCTTTGCATCATATTCTTCATCCTACCTGCTAATCTCCTGGTAATTATTAGGAGTACCCTCTTCCTTTCTGTATGATTTTTCTTCTTTACTTCTTTTTAATAGGCATATAAGAAGCTGTATAGTTTAGGCTGATATCAGCAAAGTAGATATCAGACATACTGAGTTGGGGGGATTTTATATGGTTCTGAGGTTCTTTTTAGCTCTAAATACTATGATTGTCTGTTTCCTCTTCTATATACTAGTCTTTCAAATTTTTTGGGGGGTGATCATACTCTTTCTCTCCATTAGAATTTTCTTTACATTTTCCCCCATGATGATAACTGGCTTTGCTGCTGAGCTTATGCCTTCAAATAAATTCTCAAAAATTCAGTCTCTCAGTCTCACAGTCTCTCTGTCCAGGTTCATTTCACAAATATGGTTCATCCTTTTTCAGTGCTTACTTTTTCATAGAGAATCCTGATGTCACTGGATTCTTCCCAGTAGTTTCAGTTGAATTTCTTAGCAGAAAGGCCAGAGTCTTTTTTTTTTTTTTTTTTTGCCTTTTGGAGGGCAATTGGGGTTAAGTAACTTGCCTAAGGTTACATGGCTAGGTTAAGTGTCTGAGGCTGGATCCGAACTCAGGTCCTTCTGACTCCAGGGCTGACGCTCTACTCACTGCGCCACCTAGCCGCCCCCAAGGCCAGACTCTTAATATTTTCTGAAGAGACATTATAATTGAAGGAGGAATGGCCTCCTGATCATCATCACTAGTAAAATAGTAATTATGGAAACATATGACTGTGGTTCACTGGCAGCTTAGGTGGTGACTGAAATCTCTTGAATATTTTTTGGTAGTGTAACTGCAACTTAGTTTGGAGATTGTGCCCAAGTTCTAGAGCCACTAGATGAATTGAATTACTGAAATCATCTTTAGTCTGGGGAAAGGCAGCTTCTGCTCCCCACAATGACCATTGGAAAGAGATCGTCAAACATTTTTTCAAAGTAGTAATATTCTTCTATGTGAATATTCTAAGTGAAAGGGATGGAGGAATACCTCCTTCAGATTATCAGAGAGAACATCTTTTTTCCTTTTTAAAATAGTATTCTATTCTTTTCCAATTACACGTAAAAACAATTTTTAGAATTCATTTTTTAAAACTTTGAGATCCAAATTTTCTCTATTCCTCCTTTATCCCCTGCTTACGACAGCAATTTGATATGGCACAATCATGTAAAAAACATTTCCATATTAATCGTGTTGTAAAAGGAGAAACAGGCCAAAAGGGGAAAAAAGCATGGAAAAAAGAATACAAAAATAGTATGCTTTGATCTATATTTAGACTCCATCAGTTTTTTTCTCTGGATGTGGTTAGCATTTTTCATCATAAGTCCTTTGGAATTGTCTTAGATCATTGTCTTGATGAGAAGAGTTAAGTCATTCAAAGTTGATCGTTATACGATATTGCTGTTACTATGTACAATGTTTTCCTGGTCCTTCTCATTTCACTTTCCATTAGTTCATGTAAGTCTCTCCAGGTTTTTGTGAAATCACCCTGCTTGTCATTTTTTATAGCACAATAGTATTCCATTATATTCATATACCAGAGAAGGACATCTTTGAAAATAAAAGAAGTGTTTCATTCTTCCTGATAATCTGAAGAATAACAGAGGCATCCTTCAGTCCCTTTTACCTTCTGTAGAAGAAAAATCCCACAGGAGATATGACTGCTTGCTTTGAACGTTTGAAGGGCTGTCATATGGAAAAGGAAATAAACTTAGTCATAAGATTTCAAACTGGCACAAACTTTAGAGATTATCTAGTCCTTCCACCCCCTGTTTTATAAATGGAGAAACTAAACCCATGTGAGGTGAAATAAATTCTTCAAAGAGACACAGTTAGGAATTGTTGGAGCCAGGTTTTGAACTTAAGTCTTTTGACTCCAAATTCAGTGATTTTTTTTCCTATGTCACAATGTTTCTCACTTATTCATTATTTGCAAAGGATAGAAATATGGCTAATAGGGAGAAAGTGAAGGAAGACAGATTTCAGCTTAATATAAAGGACTTTTCACCAATTATAATTTTACTATTGTCAGCTTGGTAGCTAGAGATCCTTATCACTGGATGTCTTTATGGATGTGTTGGATGGATGTCCATCTGTCTGAGAGAAAGCAGAGATTACTCTTGATATATACATTAGAATTTTGTCTCTGTATGACAAGGTTCCTTGGCCTGTTTCTGAGTCTAAATTTCCCCTTTTGTAAAATTTTAGGATTGGACTAGGTGATGCTTAAGGCCCCTTCCAGACTTATATCTGTGATTTTATGATTTCCAATTTAAAAAATTCCCATTAAGCCTCCCTTTGAGCAATTTTTTCCTCTTAGAGTCAGTTTCTTGCATCTGTTTAGAATGATTATGGGAACCAGAGTTTTTAGCAGAAAAAGTGTTGGACTTGAAGTCAGTAGAGACTCTGACACTTCCTAGATGTGTGACTGTGGGCAAATCATTTCACCTTTCTTCTCACTTGCAAAAATAGAAATAATAACACTTTAATTATCTACATCATATGGTTGTTGTAAAGAAATAACTTTGTAAACCATAAGGCCTTGTAGGAACTCTACACCTGACACTTGCTGAGTGACTGTGGATAAATCTTTGTACCTTTCTTGACCTCAGTTTCCTCATCTGTAAAGTGAACTAGTTGGACTAAGAAGGTCTCTAAATCCCCCTTGAATGCCAAATCTTAGGATCCTGGGTGAGTGACTATTTTTTTTTTTTTTTTGCTTTTTGGAGGGCAACTGGAGTTAAGTGATTTGCCAAAGGTCACATGGCTAGTTTTGTGTTAAGTGTCTGAGGCTGGATTTGAACGCAGGTCTTCCTGACTCCAGGGCCAGTGCTCTATTCACTGCGCCACCTAGGCACCCCAAAGCTCTACTTTCTTGATCTAAGGGAAGCAAAAC
This sequence comes from Gymnobelideus leadbeateri, assembly GCA_011680675.1. NCBI lineage: Eukaryota > Metazoa > Chordata > Mammalia > Diprotodontia > Petauridae > Gymnobelideus > Gymnobelideus leadbeateri. Next base: position 974,952 of record WOXC01009814.1, on the reverse strand, counting down.
TCCCTTTTGTCCATTTCTGCTTTAGATGATTGATTAATCTTAGATCTGCTTATCTTTCTGGGTGTGGCCTATTGTTTCAGTCTTAGACCCTGATTTTTACCTTATCATCTTTCAGGGTCTGCCAGAATTATGTCACAGGTCGTCAAAGTCTCTGTGTCTGCTCTGCTTTGGGATATTCAAGGACTAGCCCCTCTGATGTGAGGGCTTGCTGAGTCCTTTCAGGGCTGCTTATTCACCTTGGTGTCTGCCTGGCACTCAACTCTCACCTGTGGCTCCAAGAAGCTATAGCATGCTCAGTGGCCACACCCAGTAAGCCCTCTGTGCAGATGAGCTTAACCAGGTTGGTGGTAACCAACAGGTTTCAAACTCATTGGTGAGTTCATGGGGTGTCTACCCAGAACATGTGAAGACTTCCCCCAGTGGAATGGGTGGATGAAAGCAATTTGTTCCAGTGGCCATGAACCTAAAGTAGGTTCTGTGCAACGCTTAAAGCTTGGTCAGATGTGTAAGATGTCAAGGTCATTCACTGCATCTGGGGCGACTACCAGTTGTCCTGACTCTGAAAGAGAGAGTAAGGCTGACCACTTTGTGCAACTCTGTCTCACTTAAATCCAATCCATGCTCAAGTCAAGACATCACCTGTGATGTCACTGGTCCTCTTTGAAAATGAAAGACACTTACCACACACAAACAAAAAAAAACAAACAAACCTAGCCCTGTGACCTTGGGTAAGTCACTTAACCCCAATTGCCCTCCAAAAAAAGAAAAAAAAGAAAATGAAAGACGAACAACATCAAGAACTCAAAATGTGCTTTTCTTTTCTTTTTGTCCATTGTTTCTTGGTCGGGACATTCCAAGTCAAGGCCCCAGTCGTGGTTCTGGAGGAGAGCCAGATTTCCTTTCTCTTAGGTCTTATATATGAGCCAGCCCAGGCGAGAAAAAGACAGGGACTCATGACTGGAGGAACTCTAGGAAGCAAGACTAGAGGAGACTGAGGAAATTCACTGCTGGCAGAGAAGGAGCTTGCTGCCAAGTTTAGGCAGAGGAGCAATCAAGGTCAAAGTCCTGTGGTCCGGGTGTGGGGAGAATGTGGAAAGATCACTAAGCTAGGGGGTGAGGGGTGCCAGGATAGAAGAGCCAGGGAACAAAGGAGAAAAGTCAGGAGCAAGTATAGGTTAGACAAGATCTTGGTGCTTATGAGTCAGCTGGCCATGGAGGGCCCCAGGGGCTCAGTGCACTCTAGCTACCGCTCTCTGGGTGTGGCTGTGAATTGGAGTCTTTTCACCATCCTCCCTCTCTGGCTCTTAACCTGTGTTAACCTGTGTTTCAGCCAGAGTCTGAAAGGTCACAGAATGGAAGCAATCAGGGGAGGGTCTAGAGGAATGTCAGCAAGGTACCTAAGCACCACCTTTCTGAATGAGACATGCTAAAATTGCTACTAGTTTTAATGTGCTTAAAATAATTTATTTGTATCATTTTAAAATAAATGTGAACATGGGAGAGTGCCTTTTCTCTTTTCTTAGGGGAAATTATAGTTGTAATTTTTACTACAATTTAAAATTATGGCTTGAGGTATTTTGATTTTGCAAATTATAATGATAGAACTCTGGTGAACCATTTGAAAAGTTCCAGGGGGTACTAAAGGGATGCGTAATTAAGAAGAATCCATTTGACTTTCCACCCTGAGACTTAGCTGTGTGATGCTGGGTAAGTTACCTAACTTTTCTGTGCTTTAGTTATGCTGTGAATTGGAGATAATAATATTTACACCAAACTACAGTGTTGTGAGGAAAGTGCTATTATTATTAGTTGAGGGGTAGGGAAGAGACTCCTTCCTAGGATCTGTTAGTCATTTCTCCTTTCTAAAAAAGTGAAGGATGTTCTATAGTCAGGAAACAGGAGCCTAGTGGGTGGTCCAAAAGGAAACTTGTGTTTTGCCACAGGAAGAGAAAGGAAGTTGGGTTGGGAACTGTCTTAAGGAACTGAGAGAATGCAGACTAGCTTCAGGGGAAAAATGGTGCTCTCAGAATGATCCTAGTGAAACTTGGCCCAGATGTGACCCTAGAAATGAGGTGAAGAAGCTTCACTTTTTTTTTTTTTAAAGCAATTGGGGTTAAGTAACTTGCTCAAGGTTACACGGCTAGTCATTATTTATGCGTGGGTGCTCATTTTCTGAGGCAGGATCTGATCTCGGGTCATCCAAACTCCGAGGCCGACGCTCTTACTCACTGAGCCACCTAGCCGCCCCTTTAGGGCAATTGGGGTTAAGTAACTTGCCCAAGGTTACACAGCTAGTTTTTTTTGTTCGTATGGATTAAGTGTCAGAGGCCAGCTCCGAACTCAGGGCCTTCTGATTCCAGGGCCGGCGCTCTATTCACTGCGCCACCTAGCCGCCCCAGAAGCTTCACTTTTAAAAAGATAGAACCAACCTTAATAACAGTAGGAGGCACTGAGTACATTGGAAAGAGTGCTTGATTTGGAATTTGAAAGAGTACTTGAATTAATCTCAGTTCCTAAATTGTAAAATGAGAGGGTAGGGTGTGGAACAGAAGACCTCTAAAGTTCCTCCCAGCTCTAAATCTACAATCCATCCTAAGAATGGGCTAATGACTGCTTCAGACAAACTGGCCAGACCAGAAGAAAATGAGGTTGGAAAAGAGGGTAGATTGTTCATGGTCCTGAAACTGCAGAGATCTTCAGGAGAGGTGAAGGATGGGTAATGTTGATATAGAACCATGTAAATCCCCAGGGGAAAAATCTTGGAGGCTTGATAGGAAAATATCTTTTTTAGGGAAGATCAGGGAGGAGCCACAGGGCAGATAACAACTGTACAACCGGAGTGCAGTGGGGTCCAAGGCCAGTGGGGAAAGCCTGGGGCTCCATATTGGGAGTGAAGACTTAGAAGTTAGTTCTGATCCTGAGGATCCCTCTACAATTACAAGTGATATCAACTTAAATTAACCTCAGGTTAGGAGTTTCAGTATATTTGTTTGGCATTGTGGTAGGTACAGATGAGGTGGAAAGGATTTGGGATCTAGATGCTCTGTTAACTGTGTCACCAAGCACCTGGATCTTTGCCCAGATGTTAAGTAAAGAAAGGTCAGAAATCTTCAATCTTCAACCTGGCCATTTCTATGCTCTTTGGATTTTTGTTTGTTTTCTCTTAGTTTGCTAGGAAAGTACCTTTTGAAAAATTCCAACCTTACCTCAGGCAAACTAAGAGAAAAGGTGTTTTCTCTACTTTGGTTAAATAGAGAGGGGTTTCAGTTCAGTCCAGAGGGGCTGGATGCAGTACTGGCAGCAAAGCTGACCAACTCCAGACCTCAGAAAGTTCTGGCAGAACTGAGTGAGAATCTAGGAAAGCATGAATGAGAGGAGGGGAAGGGGGACTGTCTCATCCCACCTAGTATCCTCCCCAAAGACAACAAATTCTTACTAAAATATACTTTAAGGTCTTAAAAGTTTGTTGAATTGAATTGACCTAGGGAGAGCTGCTTTTTTGAGAACAGGATAGTAAAAACAGAGATACCATAGACTGGCAGACAAATGGCTAAGTTTTCAAATGTATATTTCTGGCAAAATTCTAGAATATATTATTAAAGGGTTGGGTTGTAAACACCTAGAAAGGGAAGCAATGATCTTGATTTGATTGAGAGGTAGTTTGGCTTCATGCAAAACACCCTTTCTGAGAAACTTTTATTTTTTTTCCCATAGGTTTACTAGATTGGTGGAAGAAGGGGATTTAGTTTACCTAAATTTTAGTAGTAGATAAGAGAGTCACTCCCTCAGGGTTAGGAAGACCTGAGTTTAAATCCACCTTTAACAGACAGTGACTAGAAAAATAATTTTCTCCCTTAGTGCCTCAGAGAATTCCCTAGGACTGACCAAAACAACTAGCCAACTAAGAAGATGAAATTTAAGAGAGATAAATGTGAAGTCCTACTCTGGGTTAAAAAAAAAAATCCACTTTACAAATTCAAAATGGGTTGATGGAGGAGTCTGGACAATCATTCCTGTGGAAAAGAACTGGGTGTTTTAGTAGACCACATACTCAATATATCTATAATGCAACATGGCAGCCAGAATACTCATGCAATCTCAGATTGTATTCATAGAAGCAAAATGTCCAAAAGAGGGGAAATGATTGTCCAATTCTGCTCTGTCTTAGACTATTTCTAGAGTATTGTGTTTAGTTCTAGGCTCCACATTTTCAGGAAGACTTTGAAAAATGGGAGAGCATCCAGAAGAAGGCCCTCAAGTTAGTGAGGATATTAGGGACAATGCCATATAAGGATTGGCTGAAAGAATTGGGGATCTAACTCAGAGAAGGGAAGACCTGGAGGAAGGGAAGAATCTGTCTTCAGGTATTTGAAAGGATTGGTCAGTGGGGAAAGAAAGGAGGGAGAAAACAAGTTTTTATTAAGTGTCTATTAATATTAATTAACTAATTAACCTAATTAATTAACTGTTCAAGGCACTTTACAAATATTATTTCATTTGTTTCTCACAACAACTTTAGGAAGAAGGTACTATTATACTTATTTTATAGTTGAGGAAATTGAGGCAAGCAGAGGTTAAGTGACTTGCCCAGACTTACTAGAGGCTAGCTAGTAAGTGTCTAAGGTCGTATTTGAACTCGGATGTTCTTTTCTCCAGGCTCAGCACTCTATGCATTGTCCTACCTAGCTGAATAAGCAATTGTGTTTGTTCTATTTGATCCCAAAAGGCAAAATTAGGAGAAATGGGTAGAAGTTATAGAAAGGAAGACTTAAACTTGATGAAAGGAAGAACTTCCTAATTATCATAGTTATCTAAAGTAAAATGATTGACCTTGGGAGGTCCAGGACCCTGCTTAATAGAAGTTCTCCAAGCAAAGGCTGGATGACTGCTGGTGAGGCTTGGTGTATGGGCTGGACCAGATGGCCTCTGACGTTGCTACCAACTCAGAGATCTTGTGATTCTTTGACTTACTTGTTTTATAGCTTTGAAAAAAAGAATAGATTTTTAAAATTAAATGTGTCATTAAAATTTTAATATCAGATGATGGATACAATGAGCTACACTTGCTTAGCAACTATTTACATTTAAATTCATTAATTTAAACAGATAAAGCATCATAACCTTTTCCCAGTCATTCCCTTTCAGTCTTTGTCCATTCATTCCTGTTCCCTTTTCCTTTTAGGTGGTTCTAATTAGTGGGTTCTGTACCCTAATCTACTTCTGCTTTTTTTTTTTTAGCTTTGGATTATTTCATAGAGGCCCTTTGCTGATCCTTTTGTATTCCTCATATGTGTCGGTCTTAATTTAGCAGAGGATCTTTAGAAAGACCATATGGAATAAAAACATTTTCTCAGACTATGATTAGGCTTTTTATTCAAGTGAATTTTCAGAGACCAATTCTAAGATCAAATATATATACAAAGCCATCAATGCTACAGCTCCCCAGCACAGGGGAATAAATGAATTAACTTCAACCAACATGGAACAGAAGACTAAAAAATAATTCCTGACCCTTCAGAAGAAATTTTAGGAAAATATAGCTCTATTCTCAGGTTATAGATGAGTCTACTATGGTATATGTTTGAAAATGAAGGTGAAAAACACTTAAATTTTACAGGTCTTTGTTTTGAGCCCATAAAAACTAAAACCACAAGGGTTTCAGTTTTGTACACAATGGGCAAAGTGTCATATCCTGGTTCAAAGGAGAACACCCAGTCTTCACAGACATAAAGAAACCTTTCAGGATATGAACCAGCTCTTACAGCAAAACATTTGGTTCTACTATAGATGGGGCAGAAATATATGAGTTAAAATACTGCTTAACTCTCACCTTTTCAGATTATATTCTTGGGCTTTTATGGCACTCATGGAAAAAGACCCAGATGAAGGGTCAGAGATCTGAGTTCTAGACTCTCCTCTGACTCTAACTCACTATGTGTCCTTGGAAGTTCCTTCTTTTCTCTGAGTTAGGGAGTCTCTGAGTCAGGTCCTTCCATTTCTAAGGCGGAGGCTAGACCAGATGATCTCAAGGGTTCTTTCTAACTCTTACATGCCTAGATGATTAGAAGGGCTCACCTCTCTTTTCTGAAATATGTGAGTTTATAATTTGAAGTTTTAAAACATTGTTTGTGGGGGGCGGCTAGGTGGCACAGTGAATAGAGCAGTGGCCCTGGAGTCAGGAGGACCTGAGTTCAAATACAGTCTCAGACACTTAACACTTATTAGCCATGTATCCTTGGGCAAGTCACTTAACCCCAATTGCCCCACTCTCCCCGCTCCAAAAATAAAAGCCAAAAAACCCCCAAAAACATTATTTGCGGGAAAACAGACTTTTTACCTCCAAAGATCTCATATTACTTCTTTGGCCTCCCAAGCAAAGATAGCACAGTGGAAAGCTTTGTGATAAGATTCTGAAGATTCTTGAGCTAATCATAACTGAACCTTCTGCTCACCATTGACTATACTCCATTTAGTGATTTTTTGCTCAATACTTACTGTGTTTAATATTATATAGCATTTGCAACAGTCAGAAATATTGCAGGTATGGTTCCAGACCATTGCAATAAAGTAAATATCACAATAAAGTGAGTCAAACAAATTTTTTGGTTTCCCAGTGTATATAAAATTTATATTTGTACTGTACTGTAGTTTATTATTTATGTAATAATATTATGTCTCAAAAAACCAATGTGCATACCTTAATTAAAAATGCTTTGTTGCTAAAAAAAATTCTAACCATCATCTAAGCCATCAGTGAGTTAGTAATCTTTTTTGCTGGTGGAGGGTCTTGCCTCAATGTTAATGGATGCTGACTGATCAGGACAGTGGCTGCGGCAATTTCTTAAAATAAGACAACAATGAAATTTGCTGCTTGCATTGATTCTTCCTCTCACTTGAACACTTAGAGACCACTGTAGGGTTATTAATTGGCCTAATTTTAGTATTGTTCTGTCTCAGAGAATAGGGAGGCCCAAGTAAAGTGAGAGAGATAGAACAGCTGATTGGAGGAGCAGTCAGAACACATACAATATTTATCAATTAAGTTTGCCATTTTTCATATGCAGTTTGTGGTGCCCCAACACAATTGCAATAGTAACATCAAAGATCACTGAGTTACCATAACAGATATAATAATAATGAAAAAGTTTGAAATATTGCAAGAATTACCAAAATGTGACAGAAATGTGATGTGAGCGAATACTATTAGAAAAATGGCACCCATAGATTTGCTCCTTGCTGGTTGCCACAAACCTTCAGTTTGCAGAAAAACCCCACAATATCTGCCAAGTACAATAAGGTGAAGCTCAATAAAACAAGGTATGCCTGTAAAATGCTGGCTGTTATTATAGATTTTTCTGAAGAAATGTCAGACTAAACTATGAGCTTTATGAAGTCAGGGATTGTCATATCTTAAAAATTTTGCAAATTCCAGAAGAGGTCCTTGCATATAGTAGATATTTAACAAATGTTTGTTGAAGGTGGAATGAATGAATGAGCGAATGAATGAATAAAACAAACCAGTTTCCTTCCCTTACAGAGCAAACAGTCCTACTGAAAAGACAAGATACAAGCATACAAAGGAATTTTAAAATAACAAATCAGTTAGTCACTCAACTAGCATTTATTCAGTGCTCATTACATGCTGGAGTCATGCTAAACACTAGACACTAATGGCAGGATGAGTCAGGATATAGATTCAAATCCCTGCCTTCTTTCTGTGTGACTTTAGACAAGTTACTGAACCTCTCTGAGGTTGAGATGACTTCTAAGGGCTTTTTCTAAATTCTATGGTCCTGTAAGACATACTATCAAGTGCTAAACTGAGTTGGACAGACAATATATGGTCAGAGATAGAGCCACCCAGAGAATGGAAGAATCAGTGCATTTTTTTTACAGTTGCTAATGTCCATTCCTGCTGCTCTCACTTAAACCCAGCTTCCTTGAACCTTCTCCCTCTATTGTTGAAATGCTGTTGCAATCAGAGATGCAAGTACACTCAGACATTGGGGGCTAGTGAGGACAAGGAGTTTAAGGAAGGTAGGGCAGCAACTTAAGCCAGGAGGGGAGCTAAGGGGTTAGGGCTAGCCATCAGGGTATTGTCTCCAGGCAGGAAACAAACTTGCCTTCCATCCCTCCTGGGGATGATGTCTTTCTTTTGAATTCAGACATACTTATCCTTGACTGACTGGATTCCTAAACCTGTTGCACTGTATTTCTCTCTTGATGCCACTGATATGTTCCAAGGCTCCAAGGGTTTCTCATTACCCCAGGGCCTCCTGGCCTAAGCATGGCTCTGGGCACGAGGTAGGGTTTTCAAGAGGACTTTATTTGTACTTAAGGAGAAAAGATTAAGAAAGAATAAATTTATAGAGCACTCAGCTGTTATACTCTGAAACATTGAATTCTCATCCTGTGATTCTTGATGAGAGAAGTTGATAATAATAGGACCCAGGATCAAGGTTTGATGGGACTTTAGATAGACCTAATAGCTCTATTGTGCTGAAGTAAAGTTACTTGTCCAAGGATACATAAATAGCAGAGCTGGAAATCAAACCCAGATCTTCTGATTCCAAATATGTTGATCCTATAGTTTCTTGAATTAACCAGCCTTGCCCCTATTCTCCTGGTACCTCTCTGCCTCCTTCGCATAGCCCTGCCTCACACTCTCTGTTAGGCCCCTTTGGGAAAAAATTGTGCTTATGTATTTCCTCGACCTCACTTCCACTTATCTCTTGATCTCCCTCCACTTCAAGGCTTGGTCCCTTTCTAACTTCTATCAAATTTGGGGATGAGCTTTGGTCTAGGAACCATTAGTTCTCTACTTTAGTAAAGTTCTAATCTCAAGTATATCAGTCTATCCCCTAGACAAATTTTAAGTACATACCCTTCCCACCAATAGTAGGGAAGGATGATTTACTTATGCTTTTGTGTTTCCTGAAGTCAGAACTAGAAACGAATCCCCAGGAGACCACTGTCCCTGACCCTCTCCAGGGTCCTGGTCTGATAAGAACAGAAGTGTATGTATGGTTGGTTATTTAGTACACTTTATCCATGAAGCCAAGGTCACAGATCTGACCCCATGGAGATCAGTAATCTGTTTTATTTCCATACTATGTAGGGTCTACATGTGGAGTCAGTTAAACTCAGTATAAATCCTGACTCTGCTATTTACTACCAGTGTGACTTTGGGTGATTCACTTAATCTCTCCAGGCCTTAGTTTCTTCATCTGCAAAACAACAAGGTTGGATGAGTAGAGAAAGGATTTCTAAGGTTCCTTCCAGCTCCAGATTCCATTATTTCTGTTGACTCTGTCTGAAGTCCTAGCCTAGGTTCCTTCCAGCCCTCAAGTCTATATTTCTATAGACTATATCCAAAGTCCTAACCTAGGGAATGGTGGTCAGAAAGTGTGTATATGTCAGGGCGAATTCATTGTCATTTTTGGGCAAATGCCTCAAAATGCTCTTTTTACTAATGGGGGATTCTCAGTCATCTTAAAACACAAAGGACAGCACATTATTATAAGATGAGTGTATGGTGTTAAGAAAAAGAACCATGATTTACAAGTAAGAAAATATGGTTCATGTCTTGGCTTTGTCACTGACTTCTATGGCCTTGGCTAACTCCCTTCTCCACTCTGCACCAGGGCTTGGTTTAGGTGATCATGAAGGTCCCTTTTAATCTTGATTTTCTATGGTTCAATGTTGCAACATGTGGAACAACAGTAAAGCAAAGAGTTCTTAATGTGGTGGAGAACAAAGAACATTTGACCAAAGTAAACCCGCTCTGCCAGCTACTGACTGTCTGACCTTGGGCAAGTCACAACTGCTGCTCCTTGGCTTTCTCATCCATAAAACAGGGAAACTCATCTGCTTGTCTCATAAGGCCGTGCAGAGGCTAAAATGAGAGGACAGATTCCATTTAGTTAAACAAACATTTTATTAATAAAAGCTTGCTTGTAAAGTGCTTTCTAAACAGAAGCTGCTATTATTCATTGTTTGTCAGGCTGTGTTGGGCTGTGGTGTGAGCAGATTGTCAGCAACACGTACTATTATTGTCAAGTTTTCAGAAGTGATTCCAGATTGTTATCAGTTAGGGTTGTCAGATGGGAAATATTCCCATAACAGCTGTCCTTTGTGGACTTCGCAGTATTTTGATGGCTTTTTTGATGTTTTAAATACAAATATGCCATGTGACCATGAATGAATCATCTGTCCCAATCTGAGTGGAGTTGGGGGTGGGGCAGAGGGAAAGACTTATTTAGATATTTGAAAGTATCCATGACTCCATCAGTAGCAACATTCCCTCCACCAGGACAAATTGCAGTTTAATCACATTTTCTCAAACTCAAACTCATTTCCCCATAAATCCTCTACAAAACCTTCATCCAATACATAAGAAAACTCTCTTCTGGTTCTTATATCATGGACGCACCCATAAAGTACTTGGGCCAGCTATCTGTTGTGTACCATTCTTCATGACTGAACCACCATTTCTGGTAATTCATAGGTTGATAGGATATAGAACCTTGGCAGACATATAGTTCAGTCCCTTCACCTTATACATAAGGAAACTGAGGCCTCGTGAGGTTATGTGATTTGCCTGAAGATCACACAGGTGGTGTCAGAGCCAAGACTGGAATCTAGGCTGTTCTTGCCTTTTGAACCAGTGCTGTTTCCACTTGCTGTTCTTGATTGACTTAGAACTTTCCAGGTATCTCTTCATTTTCCATGAGCAGCTCTGCTGAATTTTCACTCTGTGGTACTTCATGTCCCTCTCAGTATAAGCTGACCACCTGAAATCTCATCAAAATGCAGATTGACCCGTCTTTGATATTCAGTACTATCTTAGCTCCCTCAGTTGCCTTTACCCTGTGATTGGAAGATTGGAGGGCACAGCAATAAACCCCTCTGAAAGCCTTGCTTTATAAAGGACTCAGAACTTTCCAGGTAATTCTTCATTTTCTTTTTTTTTTAATGTATTTTTTTGCTTTTTGGAGGACAATTGGGGTTAAGTGACTTGCACAAGGTCACACAGCTGGTTTTGTGTTAAGTGTCTGAGGCTGGATTTGAACTCAGGTCCTCCTGACTCCAGGGCCAGTACTCTATTCACTGTACCACCTAGTCTCTCACAATAACTCTTCATTTTCCATCAATGGCTCTGCTTGGCTTCAAGTCCATGAATGTCATGCCCCCATATTGGGGCCCTCTCTTTCAGCTTTTATGTATTATCATCCCCTATTAGATTGTAAGCTTCTTAAGGGCAGGGAATTGACTTTCTTTTTATTTGTATCTTGCATATAGTAGGTACTTAATAAATCATTCAATTAGTTAATCACTTAAAATTAATGAATCTGTTTATTAAATTCATTATTAATTTATTAAAATTAATAAATCAATCACTTAAATGTATTTGGTTCCATCCAATAGACATGTATGTACACATGTGTATTATTATCTGTTATGATATGTTGGACTTTACTGTGAATGTGGATTGCCAGCAACATGTACTATTGTTGTCGAATTTGGAGGAATGATTCTAAAATACATGTGTGTATACACACATATACATACAAGTGTGTGGCATTGTTGCATGTGACAATGAATTTACATGTTTCTGACAGTCCACACTCATAGCATAGTCCAACATATCATAACAGATGATAATACATGTATATAATATATACACACAAAGATATCCATAGGTACATTTTAAGATATGTATGTATATGTATATACATACACATTATTTTAAAAATTTAATCACATACGTTCATGCTCTCCATCTTCACTCCTGGCCCAATAGAATGTAAGCTCCTTAGGGGCAGGGGCTGGTTCAATTTTCCTTTGTGTTCCCATACCTAATACAGCTTCTGGCCCATAGAAAACTCTTCATAAAAGTATGTTGAATGAATGGTGCACAGAATTAGGGAAGGCTTGGGTTCAAATCTCTCTCCACTCTGTACTGGGGCTCTGTTTAGGTGATCACAGAAGTTCCTTTTTCTATAGTCCAGTGTTGCAATAGTAAAGCAGAGAGGTCTTAATGTGGTAATCAAGTCAGTTTCCCTGATCCCTTGTTGTTCATGTATATGTTCATTAATTTATTGTTGGACATCTGCTTTCTGGCCTCACTCTTCCTGAGCAGGGATCCCCCTCAGGATTCTAGGAGTACCCTTGAGGAGTTAGGGCATCTCTCTTCCATTATTGTTGGTCAAAGCCCCCATTCCAGGTGGGTAAGTTCTATCTACTGTTAGCAACCAATGACTAGTGTTCTAATTCCATTTAACCAATTAACATCAATTAGCTTTTACAAGGGAATGTTAACTTTGAGGCTATAGACAGAAGAAGTACAGATCTCTCTCCCCCCCCACCACCATTTCCCAGCAAATACCTATGGGCACACTCACCTTATATCACCTCAGTTTATGGACAGAGTGGACTCAAACTTAGCATGGTTTCTGTAAACATTGATCCCACCACATTTATATGACTAGCCTCTCTCATTAAAGGTCACTCTTGCTGGGCTGTGCTGTAAAACCCTAATGGATTTGACTCCCAAATTCCTTCATGGCTCTTTTTTTTCTGATCTTTTGAAATTCACAAGCTCCTGCTTCCAATTTCTTTCACCTAAAAGAAAAGAACAAGCCCAAGACAGACAACGAACATAGGCCCATATTTATTGGGTCACAGTCTTACTTGGAGGGAAAAGGCCAGAGGCCTCATCACTTATAGTAGTGTCTCTCACTGGACTATGTCAGTCAGAAAGAAGTCACGCTTAGTGAAGAGGTCCAACCAAGAGGAAAAAGCTGAGGCTGAGGTTGACTAGGCCCTAAGACTTTTGAATGCCCTTCTTCGAGCCCCGCCTCCTTCCTAAACTGTCCAACTCTTCCAAATTGTGGCTCCAGTGATGAAGCCAGTCAAGGGCTCCCACTCACCATATGGTTAGCAGACTGGTAGCAGTTACAGAACCTCTATCCAAAGTCTCTCTAAGGTATTTCCATCACACTTCATGACAGCTATCCTGGAAGCAGGCTCCCTAGATTTCTCTGTGTGGGGAATTGCATCAGCAGACTGCACATTTATAGGAACTGGGCTTATTGGCTAGTCCCCTGTAGCATTATCTTCTTAGGTTTATTAAACACTGTGTTGTTGAGTTCATTGCAATTCATCTTTACCTTGTTTGCTGCACTAATCCACTTTTTGGTGGTTTTCTGGCTAGTACCCAATAGTTTTGATGATTATATACTATAGTATAATTTGAGATCTAGAAGTGCTATTCTACCCCTCCCCCTCCCTTTCATTTCCACTTTTTTTTTCATTATTTCCCTTGAGATTATAAACATCTTATTCTCCCAATTGAATTTTATTATTTTATCTAGCTCTATAAATTTCCCCTTGGTATAGCAGTAGATCTATAAATTAATTGAGGCAGTATCATTGTTTTTATTATATTTCATGGCACAGCCATGAACCCTGACCATCCTTCCATTTATTTAAGTCATTCTTTATTTTTCTAAAAATATTTTGCAATTATATCTATAGAGACCTTAGTGTGAGCTGGCGGATTGATTCCCAACTATTTTATGGATTTTATAGCTATTTTGAATGGGATTTGCCTCTCTGTTATTTCCTTCTTGATCTTGTTTTTGAGATAAAGAAAAGCACGTTGTACACATGTTAAGTACTGCTGTTATGCTAATATCATTCATTGATCTACAGGCATTTATTAAGTGTTAGAGCTTTTACATAGCTAATGATGGCAACTAAGAAGCAACTTGCTGAGGAGAACTTGCATTCTCCACATCTGCCATAGGAAAGTGTGTTCAGAAAGTAGCATTTGACAGAGTGTATTGACTTGCTGCCAGATGGTGTTGTGTGAGAGGGCTGGACCAGGCTTTGGAAGTGGGTCCTAATCAGGGTTCATCCATCAGTAGGCTGTGTGACTTTGGGTAACTTACTTAACCTCTCTGGGTCTCAGTTTTAATTAATTTCAATGTAATAAGCATTTCTACTGTGCTAAATGCTGGGCAAAGACAAAAATGAAATTGCCCCTGCCCTCAGGGAGCTTATATTCTATTGGGAGAAAATGAGTGCTATCAATTAAGTATGAACGTAAAATATATATGAGGTAAAGGCAAAAAAATTTTAAGGGTGAAGGGCACGATTGGGAAAGGCCTGGGTTATACAATGGAGCTGAGTATTGAAGGAAGCTAGGGATTCTAAGAAGTAGAGGAGTGAGTACACATCCCAATCCACAAGACTAGGTTGATCTCCCAGCCTTAAAAACAAAGTCATAACCCATCAGTCCATAAACATCTCTTTTTATGAACTGGCCACTGTGCCAGGCATCTGGTGATACCAAGACAAAAATGTAGCGGTGCTTATCCTCAAAGAGCTTACGTTCAATGGGGGAAGCAGCACGTAGCAGCAATAAAACAAAGCCACAACAAGAGCATCGGAACAAAAGCATTAAAAAATAAATATTAAAAAAAAAACACAAAAGACATTTAGTAGATGGGACTTTCCAGCCCAGGTCAGTGATTTCCAAAAGACTTCCTTCCCATGAGGTCCAGGATCTTAAGAGCCATGGCACTATGCCTCAGGAACTTTTTCAAAGCTTTCCAGACTAGAAGGATTAATGGATAGTAAATGAGTAGAAGGCTGAAGGAGGCAAGGTCCTGACTTCTCTGTAATGGTAATACAACCGTGTCTCCTCACACCCCTGCACAGGTCTATTCCCCTCCGCAGTCCGGCAGCCCCCACTACTCCCCTAAGCCTGCCCTGGTTCTGAAATTTTGTTTCCCCTCCAAAACTCTCCTTTTCGATGCAGCCTTTGCCATTAGACCAGCCCCCTTCCCCTCCCTTCTTTCCCCTCCCCACATTTATTTCCATGGTAACCATTCTAAGGCATTCTGCTGGCAGAAAACTACTTTCCCTCTTTCATCATGCAAGCTGGCTTTGTCAGGGGCTCAGTGTTTTCTTACAGCTGTGAATGAATCCCCCCCCCCCCCCAAATAGAGGAAAGAAAGAGAGGAGGCACGTTTGGATGGATAGTTACTATTTAAGAGGCCCTCAGCCAGGAAGAGCAAAGCAACCTTCAAATGACCTGTTCCCCCCACACATGGCTGAAGGGGAGAAACCACCAGCCCTGCTTCATTAATTGATTAATTGGTTGACTGAGTGAGGGCTGGTGGGAGTGGTATCCGAATTATCATTTTGTGAAGTGAACCTAGGGGAGGAGGCCCTGCCATGACTGGCTGCGAGGGGGCCAGTGGGCAGATGGCTGGTTGGGCTCCGAAGCCTCTGGCTCCCCGGTAAGCAGGCTCACGCCTTCTTGTTGGATTCGCTGTCCTCTCTCCAGGTGTATGGCTAGAAATGTTGCCTCAGGCGACCTAGCAGCGTTAGCCAGAGCTTGGGGATCCTACGGCAAAGCCATAAGGTGCATCCGATTAGTCCTTAAGGGTCTGTGCATGCCATGGATGTGTGATGTTGTAGGGTTAACTCTGAGCCTGGCTGGGTGGGGGCTTTTAATGAGAGTTTTGGGTTTTTTGTGTTGCTTTTTTTTTTTTGTCGTCCTCACCAGGGAAGCTGGCAAGTCACTGGCTTCTTAGAAACTTGGCTACTCTCTTTTGCTTTTTTTGAATGGGACTTTGTTCCCCACACGTGGGTGAGTCTTTACTGCTAAATCCAAGCCAGTTCAAGGTGGTGCTTCCTTGAAGGGGGTTTGTGGGACTGTGTGTGAATTTCAGGAAAGGGAAAAATGTGTGGGGCTGTGTGTGTGTGCATTTCAGGAAAGGGAAAGGTGTGTGGAACTGTATGTGCATTTCAAGAAAGAGAAAAGTGTGTGGGGCTGTGTTTGTGTGCATTTCAGGAAAGAGAAAGGTGTGTGGGACTGTGTGTGCATTTCAGGAAAGAGAAAAGTGTGTGGGGCTCTGTGTGTGCATTTCAAGAAAGGGGAAAGCTTGCCTTTTAGGGAGTAGGTATAATTGGAAGGATAGGGGGTGGTGGTGGTGATGCTCAACCTTCTCACAGTCTGTTTCTCCCTCATCGGGGGCATTTGTGTCTGGGTGCAGAATGTGAAATTATAAGGGATTCTCAGCATTTGATTTTCTGTTGCTTTTTTGGATAAATATTCCAGTGGTGAAATGGTTATAATTGGTTGATATGGATATAATTGACATAATATCATCTGTTGGTGACTTGATGATGTACACGTTTGTTTTGTCTTTGTCTTGCCCTATAGTCGTTTATTTTTAGCTCTTTTTTTTTTTAACATTTCTTTTCAAGTGGGCGGTAAGGAAAAATTAGATCGTGTGCTTTTAAAAATCTGTTCTCAAATGCCACTGCCTGTGAGGTTGCCATGACAACAGGGACCCTGTCTCAGATGTCTTAGAGCCTTTTTCATGTGTTAGGTTACTACTGCCTCTAAATATTTTCCTCTAATAAGCGAGGAAATAAAATTAGGGAGTCATGAGTACTTTGTTGTAGCTGAGTGTGAGATTCTCATTAAGTGTAAGGGACTCATTAAGAAAATTCCAGCTCTTTGAATCAATTATAGACTAAGGGACTTATTCCTTCTTTTTTTTTTTTTTTGAGGTCATAAAACATAGCTACAGACTGTTGGATTTGGGAAGGACTCTAGAGGTCATCTAAATTCAGTTCTACTACCTCTTCTTTTTTTCACAAAGGAGAAAATTGAGACCCAGCAAAGGGAAGGGACTTGTCCAAGGTCACACAATGACTTACTGACTTCCAGGAGTATTGCTGAACTTTGGAGTATAGATTTAATGCTGGAAAGGACCTTAGCGGCTATCTAGCCTCCCCCTACCCCCTTCTCTTTTTCTGAAAAGAGGTTTAGGGAGGTCTTGTCTTGCCCAAGGTCACGAAGCACTTAACACACTTCTTGGTATATAGTAGGTGCTTAATACATGTTTATAGATTCAGTGTAAAAGGCAGGATTTGAGCCTAGATCGCCTAGATCCCCTAGCTCCAGAGTCAGTTTCATTGACGTTCTACATTCCCAATTCACTTAAAAAAACAAAAACAAAAACAAATGAACAAACAAAAACTCCAAGCTGAGGTAGTGATGAAGTGAGTATTTGGGAGACCTAGTGTTCCCTGGCACTCCTCTGGCAGGATTAACCATCATTTTAATAACAAAGACTCCCCTGGTTGAGCTTGATGTTTGAGAGGTGATGTGATGGAATGGGGATTAAGATTTGAAATCCGGAATTAAATTCAACCATGATGAATGAGACCTTGAGACTGTGGGTAGGGGGGCAGCTAGGTGGTTCTGTGAATAGAGCACCAGCCCTGGAGTCAGGAGGACCTGAGTTCAAATCCAGCCTCAGACACTTAACACTTACTAGCTGTGTGACCTTGGGCAAGTCAGTAAATCCCAATTGCCCTGCCTCCCCCCCTCCAAAAAAAAAAAAAAGAGACCGTGGGTAAGTCACTTAACTTTGTGGATATCAATTTTCACACCTGCAAATTGAGGATAATAACACTGAAATTACTTGTATGTGAGGGAAGTGTCTTTTGAAGTTCATAACCTCTGGTTGTAAAGATTTACATTTTTCTGCAAGCATCAGTTTTTAAGGAGTGGATTTGTTTTTGAGTCCTAACAACATTTATTAGATGCATACATACACATATAGACACGTGTGTAGTATGTACATATGTATATACATGTATATACATACATATACATATGGGGTAGGTAGATGGTACAGTGGATAGAACACTAGGCTTGGAATAAGGAAGACATATTCCTGAGTTCAAATCCAGTCTCAGACACTTAACTAGCTGTGTGACCCTGACCAAGTCACTTAACCCTGTTTGCTTCAGTTTCCTCATCTGTAAAATAAACCCGAGAAGGAAATACCCAACCACTCCAGTATTTTTCCTAAGAAAACCCCAGATGCAATCAGGAAGAGTCATACGTGATTGAATAATAGCAAAGATGTATACACCCATATAGCTTAGCGGAAAACAAGTTTTTTTTTGTTTCATAAACAACATAATGTATGTGTGTCCTAAAGGTCTTAGTATAGTTTTGAGCTATTAGAGAAAAATTAATTCGTATGGGAAAAAAAAAAATTAGTGGGGAGAGGAAGGCGGTGTGGTGCCTTGGCACCAGCAGTCAGAGGCCCGCAGGGGATCTCTGCCATTGACTTTCCACGTGCCCTGGCCCCAGGCACTTCACTTCTAGGGGTCTGGTCATCTCTAAACTGAAGGGGCTGGATGAGGGGACCTCCAAAGTCTACCCCTACACTGACAAGGAACCGAGTCACTTCATTGTGAATTCTTGGTAGCAGCACCTTAATGAAGCCACAGTTTAAAAAAAAATAATAAAAACCTGGCAAACAGGCAGTTTAATAAACTGGAAAGTCCATTTATTGATGAATAAACAAATGTGGAGCGGAAGGTGTATGTGGGGGGCGGGGTGCGAGAAAGAGTCCTGGGCTCGATCTCAGGTCGTATCCAATCCCAGCCACCTTTACAGAGCGCCGCTTCTTGATTGGTGGATCCCTGAGCGGGCTGACCTATCACAGAGCAGAAGGTTGCTGAGTGAGCAATGATTCAGAAGGCCTGTCAGGCAGATGAGGGCGCTGGCGTTCAGTAACTCTGACGTGAGGGTCTGGTATTGAAAGTAAGCAGTGAATGTATTTAATCCTAAAAATCTTTTTATTAGGGATTTGGGGGGGAATATATTTCTGTGTCCGTCCGCCCACACTCTTCTTGCATGTAGACACACATACACGTACATACATGGTGTCCAGAAGGCTTAGTGCAAGTTTTAAGCTCCAATAGCAAATTAAATATTAAATTTAACAGCAAAATATATAGGGATAGTGAGACCCACATGCTGAAAGACAGAGGTAGAGACGGAGATGAGAGACGGTGTGACACATAGAGATACACAGAGAGAGGGTGAGAGAAAAAAAATGAGGCAGAGACGTGGGAACAGACAGAGACAGACCTAGGAAGAGCGGGGATCAAGTTCTGCCTCTGACGCGTATTGTCCCTGTGATTCTGGGCAAGTCCCTCAGCCTCCTGGCCCTCTAGAGAAGGCCCTGACCTGAAGCCTTATCTCCATCAGACTGGAGCCTGGAGAGCTCTTGGTGTGGAAACTCCTTGCACAAATGTGAACTGGCAGCCAATGTGAATCATATTGTTTCTAGACTTTTCCTGGGGGGAAGAGGAGATTTGTGTATACATACACATATATGTATGTACATCTGGAACTTCTGGACGCCAGTCCACGTGTCTCTGAAGGTATAGTCAAGTTTGGATCAGGGCCTGGTCTTATATATCAACTTTTAACTGATTGGTTTGGCCAGTTATAATGTATTCCTCTTAGAGCTCATGGTAACACTCTATTGATTCTTTTAAATGTTGTGTTTTATCCATTTGTTTACACATTTTATGCCATTCTTTTGGAACATTGTTATGAGACCAGTCAGTTGAGTGAATATGTGGTGATAAGCTCTGGCTTATCATTATTTTTATTATTAGGCTGGGAATAGGGAATGGATATAGGTGGGTAATTATTTAGTGGTAAAAACTCACCAGTGGGAGGGGCGGCTAGGTGGCACAGTGAGTAGAGCTCCAGCCATGGAGTCAGAAGGACCTGAGTTCGGATCCGGCCTCAGTCACTTAATACACATAAACAACAACCTAGTCATGTGACCTTGGGCAAGTTACTTAACCCCAATTGCCCTCCAAAAAAAAAGCAAAAAAGCAAAAAAAAAACCTCACCAGTGGGCAAATTGACTATTGGAATATTAGAAACAGAGCAACAATCATGCATACATACTAAGCAATATAAGTATTACAAACCTGTTTGGTTTATCTACACAAATCAAATGGATTAAACTTATGCTGTTTGGCCTTAGATCACAGAATTAGAAGCAATGAAGATGAAATTTATCCTCATATAAAGAAAATGATCCCTACTAATTAGAGCTATCTAAAAGTGCAATTGGCTGCTTTTATAGTGAATGCCTTGGCCCTGAAGGGTTTCACACAGAGGGTGAATGACCCCTTGGGAGGGATACTGTCAAGGGCTTTCTTGTTCAAGTCTGGAGAGGGCTCAGTGACCTAGGAGTCTTTTTCTAGCTTTGAGATTTTGTGATACTGAAATAGACTTTTTTTTTCTGAGTGAGTTCTTTATTTCTTTTCCACTTTATAATAGTATTCCCCCCCAATTACGTGTAAATATAGTTTCCAGTATTCACTTTTATAAGATTTTGAGTTCCAAATTTTTCTCCCTCCCTTCCCTCACCCCCAAGACAGCAAGCAATCTGATATAGGTTATACATGTACAATCCTATTAAATATATTTCCACATTAGTCATATTGTTAAAGAAGAATCAGAACAAAGAGGAGGAAAGCACAAGAAAGAAAAAACAAGAATAGAAAAGAAAAGTGAAAATAATATGCTTCAATCTGCATTTAAACTCCATAGTTATTTCTTTGAATGTGGTTAGCATTTTCTATCACGAATCTTTTGGAACTGTCTTGGATCGTTGTATTGCTGAGAAGAGAGCCAAATCTACTATAGACAATCATTGTGCAATGTTGCTAGTACTATTGTGCATTGTTATGGTTCTGCTCGCTTCACTCAGCATCAGTTCATGTAAGTCTTTCTGGGTTTTGCTGAAATCATTCTTATCATTTCTTATAGCACAATAGTATAACATTACACTCATATACCACAACTTGTTCAGTCATTTCCTGGTCAATGGATATCTCCTCAATTTCCAGTTCTTTGATACCACAGAAAGAGCTGCTATACATATTTTTGTAAATGTGAGTTTTTTCCCCTTTTTTATGATCTCTCTGGGATACAGACCTAGTAGTGGTCTCTAGAATATTCTCCAGATTGTTCTCCAGAATGATTGGATCAATTCACAATTCCACCAAAAATGCATTAGTTTTCCCACTTTTCCAACATTTATTGTTTTTCTTTTCTGTCATATTAGCCAATCTGATAGGTGTGAGGTGGTACCTCAGAGTTGTTTAATTTGCATGTCTTTAATCAATAATGATATAGAGCATTTTTTCATATGACTATAGATAGCTTTAATGAAAGATACATTCTTAACAGATATTTCTACCAGTTGAATTCTCAGAAATATTTATTAAGCACTGGCTGGGGTTACAAGGACAAAAACTAATTCACTCTGAAAATTTTTATTTTATTTTATGGAGCTCTCAGAGCCTTTTCTAATCTAAAGGTATTTCTTTCTAAAGAACTGGCCTTGGTCCTATGAGATAGGGTAGCTAGGTAGTGCAGTGGATAGAGTGCTGGGACTGGAGTCAGGAAAACCTGAGTTCAAATCCAACCTCAGACATTAGTTGTTCAGGCCCTGGGTAAGTCACTTAACCCTCTTTGCCTCAGTTTCTTCTTCTGTAAAATAAGCTGGAGAAGGAAATGGCAATCTACTCTAGTATTTTTGCCAAGAAAAACTACAGTGGGATCATAAAGAGTTGGACACAACTGAAAAATAACTGAACAACAACCTATGAGATAAGACTGGGGTCTTAGGGATGGATTATTTACTCTCCAATTGCCTTTTCCAGTATTCCTTGTTGATTAGAAAAAAGCATGCCTTCTATGCAATTATATTGTTATATTACTATTTACAGTAGTTATTTTAGGTTGCTTCTTTTCCAATGAGCTGAAATAATATATTCATAATACAGTCTCTGAGAATAGGCTAATTCTAAAAGGATTTCTGTTGGTAATGAATGGCAATTCTTAGTAACTCTCACTGTCCTAAGCACCAGGGTTTTTGTGGGGGATTCTGTATTGACTTATGGTTGAATCAAATGAATAATTGATCTTTGGATGAGTTATTGTTAATGTATTGGCTTATGGTTGAATCAAATGAATAATTGATTGTTGGATGAGTTATTGTTAATGGCCTTTGTAAATTCACTGAATTTTAGTTTCATTCTATGGATGGAGCCCAATAAAATGATGGGTGTTGCTTTGGTACTGGAGTAATAAGGTTACAGGTAGGGCATTTACATGGCACTGAGGGGATGACTGAGAGGTCTGAGGTTCAATACAGAACCTGGGTGTCTATCATCCCCTCCCGCTTTTCAAATGAGGAAAGAGACCTACACAGGAGAAGTCACTTGTCACAGAGTGAATTAGTAGCAGGGCTGGTCTAAAACCCAAGTATTCTGACTCCCAGGACTCTTAAGTCAACTTTGCTACCCCTTTATGGAGCATCTACTATAAATTAGACACTGTGAAAAGTGACAGATTTTGAAATTCAAAGTATGAATAGAATCACAGATGTTACAAATGGAAGGAATTCCAATATATAATCTGGTCTAACCACCTGCCTTGAAATAAGTAAGATGTTATTTACATTTTACAAATGATTCACTGATTGAACTGGATTGACCAAGAGAGTGTTTCCCAGGGTAGACCCTTATTTTCTTCCAGAGAGATTCCCTCATAACAGGGAATAAATTAGAGAAAACAACAGTCCAGCAAAATTAACCAACACAACCCAAAAGTCGGACATTATATGCAATATTCCACACCTCTTAGTCTTCCATAGTCTTCTTCTGCCTCTGCAAAGGTCTTATCTTATGTTTGTCCTTAATGACCAAGTTCATCCCTTTCAGATAGAATCCTAAAGAAAGATCCTAGCAAGTGTCATAATAATTCAAGAAGCAGTCTTTTTAGATCATAAGTCCCACACTGTCCTTCTTACCTCATAAGCAAGGGCTTTGTCTTATGTGAGTTATGTATCTCTCCCAATACACTATTCTGTCTATGGTAGGTATTTAAGAAATGTTTGTTGAAGTCTAAGCATTTGCTTTTACCTTTTGGAGTTAATTAACACATTTTAAAAAATGAAGTCCTTTATAGAGGTAACTGCCAGTAATGAAAGCAAATAACTCTCTGGGCAAATAACTTCCTAGATTCACACATGGTCATTTGAAAGGGTCAAAGTAGAAGAAAGTAGAAGTAGGAGAGGCTGAATAAAGCAGTGTTGGGTTTCACAACAGATTTGTAACATCTGAAAATATATTGTGTCTTACACTTGAACTCATCTACCAGATGTGGGTTTATTTCTGTTCTTTCAATTACAAGTGCTCTTGGCCTTGGAAATGAAAAGGATCTAACTGTAAATGTATGAACTACAACTCTCAGCTGCTTCTACACTCATAAATTTTGCTTATTAATATAACCCCTAACCCTGTTATTGTGGTGATGACAGAAGCACAGGACAGGTTCCAAACGGTAGGTTCCCTGGCCTTTTTAACTGATAGGCTCGTTTCTTACTGTTGCTGTCTGAAGGACTATTGGAGCAAGCTGGGTTGGGGTAAGAGAAGAGTTCTTTAAAGGCTTTGTCTTTGGGACCTCATATATCTAACCCTCTTATTTTACAGATGAAGAAACTGAAGTCTAGAGAGGTTGTGATTTGTCCAAGTTCACCCAGTAGTAAACTACAGAGTTTGATATTTGAACGCATCTTCCATGTCCTACTAACAACAGCAACAGCAATAATAGTTAACATTCATATAGCACTTACCATGTGCCAGGCACTGTACACAAATCCACTGTTCTGTTTAGAGTAGAGGAACTATTTGACAAGAGTGAAAAAGTCTTAGGGCAGGAGATTGGGCTGTATTATCAGTTTAATGTGATGGAAGTAGTTTTCTTATATAGAAAGGATAGGCTTTTTTCCAAGTTGTTTGGCTCCTACCTTTAGTTCTGATCTGTTTTCTCTCTAGTCCACTCTCTTGCCTGTGTCTCAGCTGCTTTGATTATTGCAGAAAATTTTTTCCCTATTATTTATTCTTTTACATTAGAAATGTTCTTTTTATAGTGATATAAACACTAACTAGGTAAGACTTGGTTTCTTACTTAGAGGAATCCCTCAGAATTACTGTTTATCGGGGCGGAGCCAAGATGGTGGAGTAGAAACAGCTCATCCAAGCCACTTTGCCCCCAGATTCCCCCCAAACTATGTAAAAGGGGACTCTGAACAACTTCTGGAGCCCCAGCACCCACAGAACGACACAGAGAAGCTAACCTCCTGCTGAGGACAGCCCAGCAGCCCTGCAGGAAGGACCAGCGCAGCGGTCTGGGAGACGGCAGTGCGCAGCATGCAGAGTGTGGGGAGCCGAGCCGAGCTGAGCCCAGGTCCATATGAGCCGAGGTTTTAGCCCCAGGGCGGCAGGGCCAGCAGCCAGCTGGAGAGACCCCAGAACACCAGCAACTGTGGTGACTCCAGAATTATCAACATAGACATGCCTAGGACAAAGTAAGAGGTTAGTGTCCTATGGACTTTGGGACCAGCATTTGGGGAATGCGTCGGCTCCCTCCCCTGGGGGCTAGAAGCCGCTGAGGAGACACACCATTTTGTAGTTTTCAGAGGCAGCTCCAGCTCCTGGCCTGCGAATTGTAGGGAGATCCAGCGATCAGTCTTGGGGAGTAATTGCTCTTGCTTTAACCTCCCTGGATCTGGATTGTGATCTAGGGTGGAAGTTGTGGGTAGGTTTACAGCTTGCCAGAAACGGAAGTTGCCCCCCACACGTTCGGGACGAAAATTCCTCTATCTGGCCTTAAAGCCATAGTGTGGCAACAAGCCCAAAAGTCAAGTAATCAAGTGGCAACATGCCAAGGCAAAGGAAACAGAAAAATGCAACCCTAGACTCCTATTTTGGGGGCATAGAGTGGGAAAAGGACTGTGAGGTCAGAAGTCCTGCTCCAGAAGCCCCAGGGGAAAACATGAGTGGGTTGCAGGCCATAGAGAACCTTAAGAAGGACTTTTAAAATCAAATAAGAGAAGTGGAGGAAAAATTGGAAAGAGAAATGAGAAGGATGCAGGAAAAGTATGAAATGAGGGTCAACAGCCTGACTGAGGAAAACAACACCTTAAAAAAACAGACTAACTCAAATGGCAAAGGAGGCCAAAAGGGCAATGAGGAGAAGAATGCCTTAAAAAGTCGAATTTGCCAGATGGAAAAAGAATCTCAAAAGTTCACTGAGGAGATTCATTCCTTCAGAGTTAGACTGGAGCAAATGGAAGCTAATGACTTTATGAGAAATGAAGATACTGTTAAACAGATCCAAACAAACGAAAGATTAGAAAGCAATGTGAAATATCTCATGGGAAAAACCGCTGACCTGGAAAATAGATCCGGGAGAGACAATTTAAAAATTATTGGACTACCTGAAAGCCATAATCAAAGAAAGAACCTAGAAATCACCCTTCAAGAAATTCTCAAGGAAAACTGCCCTGATGTTTTAGATCCAGAGGGCAAAATAGAGGTTGAAAGTATCCACCAATCACCTCTTGAAAAAGATCCCAAAAAGAAAACTCCCAGGAATATGATAGCCGGGTTCTAGAATCCCCAGATCAAGGAGAAAATACTACAAGCAGCCAGGAAGAAACAATTTCAATATTGTGGAAACACAATCAGAATAGCCTAGGACCTGGCAGCTTCTATACTGAGGGATCGAAGGGCATGGAATATGATATTCCAGAGGGCAAAAGAACTGGGAATGAACCCAAGGGTCACCTACCCAGCAAAACTGAGTATTTTGTTTCAGGGGAAAATATGGTCATTCAGTAGAATAGAGGACTTTCAAGCATTCTTGAGGAAAAAACCAGAATTGAATAGAAAACTTGACATCCAGACACAAGAAGGAAGAGATGCCTGAGAAGGTCATCAGGGAAAAGAAATCAAAAGGAACTTATCAAAGTTGAACTATTTACATTCCTATATGGAAAAGCAATAACTGTGACTGTTGATATCTTTCTCACTATGAAAATAATGGAAGAAGGGGGTGTGGTCATATGAATACATATGTGAATGTGTGTATATATGGTTACAGTTATATATGGATAGAGGGCATAGGTTGAATTTGTTGGGAAGGGAGATGAAATTATGAGGTGAGAAGGGAAAGTGGCAAGAGGAGATGGGGAGAGAGGGGGTAGGGTAAACTATCTTATGTAGAAGAAGCAAGGGGAAGTGGTTGCAAGGGAGGGGGAGAATAGGAAGGCAAAAAAGGCAAAACCACATTCTCATTGAATTTGGTTCAGGGAGAGAATGACATACATACTAAATGGGTTATCTCAACCTGCAGCAGAATAGGGGGAAGGGGGATGAGAGGAGGGATGATGGATGGGAGGGCATCCCTGGGGGGAGGGGTGGTTGGAAGTACCCGCTGTGGAAGAGGGACAGGATCATGTGGGGAATGGACCAGGTGGGGGGTGGGATGAGTGGGAGGGAATTATAAGCAGCCTTGTACAATATATCTACTATGATAATGTTTTGCATAGCTAGACATGTACAACATGTACTGAATTACTTATCTCCCCAGAGGGAATGGGTGACAAGGGAGGAAGAAATGGATCTGAAATTCGAGGTCTTAACATTAAATGTTTCAAATATATATAAATACTATTATTAATACTCTTTTGCTTATAATTAGGAGATAAGATGTGCAGGCATTGGGACACAAAGATTCACCTTCCTCTAATGGAAAAGTCGAAGGGGGTATGGGAGAGGGTATGGGAGAGAGCAGATTGGAGGAAGTGATATCTTGTGGGACTGCTATTCTGGGAGGTTGGGTATATAATAACGGGGGGAAAATGATTGTAACTCAAAATCTGGCAGAAATGAATGATGTAAAACAGAAGTTAATAAAGCATTTGTTTAAAAAAAAACCCCCAAAACAAGAATTACTCTTTATCTTTCCTGGATACAGGAAGCTAGGTGGTACCATGGATACAGTGCCAGGCCTGGAGTCAGGATGACTCTTCTTCCTGAGTTCAAATGTAGCCTCAGATACTTATTAGCTGTGTGACTATGGTCAAGTCACTTAATGCTGTTTGCCTCAGTTTCCTCATCTATAAAAGGAGCTAGAGAAGGAAATGGCAAACCATTTTACCATCTTTGCCAAGAAAATGTCAATTGGACTGAAACGACTCAACAATAACAGATACTTGATTGATGAGCATCCCCTCAATTTTCAATTCTTTGCCACCACAAAAGAGCTGCTTTAAATATTTTTGTACATATATATCCTTTTCCTTTGATGCCTTTGGGTACAGACCTAGTAGTAGTATTGCTGAATCAAAGGGTATGCATAGTTTTATAGTTGGGCATAATTCCAAATTGTTCTCCAGAATGTTTGAACCAGTTAACCCCTTCAACAACAGTTTGTGTACCTATTTTCCCTCTAGCATTAGTCATTTCTGAGGTGAGGTGGTATTTTAGAGTTGTTTTAATTTGTATTTCTCTAATCAATAGTAATTTAGGCTTTTTTTATATGACAACAGAGAGCTTTGATGTCTTCTTCTGAAAACTGCTTATTTTTATCCTTTGACCATTTATCAATTGGGGAATTGCTTTTATTTTTATAAATGTGACTTAGCTCCGTATATGTTAGAGAAATAAAGCCTTTTTCAGAGAAACTTGCAGTAAAATTTTTTGAGATTGCTCCATTATCTTTGGTATCTTTTTAGCAAAATGTAGTTTCCTTGATTTTCTCTTTTAATTAGGTCTGTTTTTGCTTTCGCTTTGTCTGAGATCACAATTGCTATCCCTGCCTTTTCTTGCTTTAGCTAAGTGGAATAATAGATTCTGCTTCAGTTCTTTGTTTTAGCTTCGTGTGTGTGTGTGTGTGTGTGTGTGTGTGTGTGTGTGTGTTTGTTTCAAGTGTGTCTTGTAAATGTTATTGAATTCTGGTTTCTAATCTGTTCTGCTATCTGCTTCCATTTTATGGGCGAGTTCTCCAATTCGTAATTATGATTACTAAATGTGTATTTCCCTCCATTCTATTTTCTTCTATTTATTTTTTTCTCTCTTTTTATCCTGTCTGTCCTCAAAAGTCTGTTTTGCTTCTGGCTACTACCTCCCCTGATCTACCCTCCCTTTTATCACGCTCTCCCCACTCCTCCCCCCATACTATATTTCTTTTCCCATTTCACTATTTCCATCCTTGGTCAGATAGATTTCTATTCCCAATTCTGTGTGTGTGTGTGTGTGTGTGTGTGTGTGTGTGTGTGTGTGTGTTTCTTTTCTCTTTGAATCAATTCAGAAGAGAGTGATATTCAAGCATTGCCTGCCATCCTCCCCCCCCTGCATTTTCCCCTCTACTATGAAAACTCTTCTTGTGATCCCCTATATGAGAAAATTTTCCTCATTCTCTTTTCTCATTCTCCCAATGTATCTCTCTCATTCCTTCATTTTTTTTAAGATCATCTGAACATAATCTACTCACATTCATGCCCTCTATCTGTGTAGGCTCCTTCTACCTGCCCTAATAATGATAAAGTTCTTAGGATACATTTATCACCTTCCCATTTAGGAATGTGAACAGTTTAACTTTATATGTCTATTATGATTTTTTTTCATGTTTCTCTTGAGTCTTCTGTTTAAATGTCAAATTTTCTATTCAGCTTTGGTCTTTTCATCAGGAATGCCTGAAAGTCCTCTTTTTCATTAAATGTCCATTTTTTTCCTGTAAGATTATACTCAATTTTCTGGGTAGGTTATTCTTGGTTGTAATCTGAGCTCCTTTGCCTTCTGGAATATCATATTCCTTTAAGGTGGAAGCTGCTAGATCTTGTGTCTTTCTTTAACTCTTCTAGGAATTCCTTTTTTTTTTTTTGGAGGGGCAATTGGGGTTAAGTGACTTGCACAAGGTCACACTGCTAGTTTTGTGTTAAGTGTCTGAGGCTGGATTTGAACTCAGGTCCTTCTGACTCCAGGGCCAGTGCTCTATTCACTGCACCACCTAGCCACCTCTTTTCTAGGAATTCTTGTTAGACTTGGGTCCAGTGAGCATTTTTCTTTGAGACTTATAGGTGTTTTTGGATTGTTATCTTTTTCTGAGTCTGTATCTTAGTTTTCCTTGCCACCCTAGTAGTCTTTTATGGTCAAGTTATTTTTTTGTTTGCTCATTTTCCAGACTATTTCTTGACTTTCAACTTTATGTTAAATTTGGACTCTATTCATTTGGGAGTGGAGAGGCACTGTCCCTAGCTTCAGATTTGTTGTGCTGCTGTTTTCAGTGCTAGTTCTAGGGGTTTGCCAGTTTTCAGTGCTTCCAAGGTGTTGTGAAGTGAGAAGAGGTTTGGTCACTGCTCTCCTTACTTACTAACTTTGTGACCCTCAGCAAGGCACCTAACCTCTGTCTGCCTCAGTTTCCTCATCTGTAAAATGGAGATAGTAAGAGTACCTACTCCTCATGGCTGTTGTGAGGTGTAAATGACATATTTGTAAATTGCTTTGCAGAACTTACAGCATTATATAAATGCTAGTTCTCACCCTCATCTTCCTCATCATTATTATCATAGCCATCATCATCATCTACTAGGGAATGGCTCTTAATATTATACAGAGTCTCCTAAAAAGTCTTAGTGCAATTTAAAAACTAGTTGCTTACTACTTTTAGGTTACTAAAGTTTAAAACTGCAATAAGATTTTTGGGATACTCTATTGTATCAACAATGCAGTATTCACAGTGCCTATGGTAATTATAAATATGCTGATATGGTTATTGATCACAAAATATACCAGGCTCTCTACATGGGGAATAAAACTAGAACATTTATTAAAATACCAGAAAACTGAGTCCCAAAACCAGAAAGTCAAAGCCATCACAGTAGTTATGAAGTTTGCACACGTAGTTAATGTAGTAAACACCCACATTCTCAAGCCTTCAAAACAGAACAGGCTACCTCAGGTAAAGGTCCTCCTCTCCCCACTCACGGGAACTGCTCAGCGTCCAGGAAGCATGCTCCCAGCAGCTCCAGCTCCCCACAGTTCCCGTCCCTGGCAGTCTTCAGCAAGAGTCCTTAGCAGAAATTCTGGCTGGCTTTAAAAAGGGGTTCTTGCCTTTGCCTCCACCTCAGCCAATATGGCTGCCGCTGCTGGCTGCTGCTGCCACCCCTGCTCACACTTTAGTTTGGCTCCTGCTTCCTTTTGCCCCACCCCTTCCTGCTACATCAACAAGTCCAACTGGGCATGGAAGATCTTTAAATCCCATAACCTTACGCCTATATATTTGTCAATTCTCTATATATCTTGGATACCAGACTTTTACTATTATATTTGGTTAAGATATTTTTCCTACTTAAATTTTTCTCTTATTCTGTCTTCATTGATTTCATTCCTATAAAGACTTTTATTTTATGCATTACAGTTGTCTATTTTTTTTTATTCTGTTCCCTATCCTTTATTTGGTTAAGAATCCCTTCCTACCCCAAACCATATTTGTGAAAGGTACTTTCCATTCTCTTCTAATCTTTTTTTTTATGATATGACCTTTTATATTCAGGGCATATATCTACTTCTATCTTATTAGAGTTCTTTCTGCACATCTGTGTAATAAAAGTATATGGATGGGCCAGTAGAAGCTATAATTGACATGAATTGACCTTTCCTTGCTGCACAGCTCTTGTTTCTTTTTGTCTTTAAGATATGGCCAACAGAGAATTTGCTTTTATTTGTGAGAGAGATTTAAGATTAATACATATAGCAAGAGCAGTGTCACTACTTGATATGACCTGTACTGGAATATATCACACTTTGGGTTCCAGTGTGGATGAGGAACTCAGGAGAGAGGGAACAGTATTTGAAAAATTATTTGTAGCTAATGTTTTCAGGTCAAGAGCAGGTTGTAGAAAATATAAGAAGCATCTATAAAGCTTGTTGCTGAATTTTTAAAAGGCTAAAAATTGCATTTAATTCAACAGACACTTATTGAGTGCTATGTTTATTTATTTCTTTGTCACAGTATCCATTTGCAAGTTGATTTTTCCTGTGGGGAAATATAGCTAAATATCACATGGTTGGACATATAGACACTTAATAAATTCTCCTTGTTAAAGATGAAAGATAGTTGGTTCTCTGCAAGCTCAGATGTTATCATAATAGACCTCCACATTCATGCTGTGTTTGCTCTGACCTTTTTGGAAGAAAGCTTCCTTGGTGCCTTCTGTCTCAAGAGTCCAAGCCAAGCTTTTTCTCTAATTCATTATTTTTTTCCTGCCAGTTTTAATTTTTTTTCCCTAAGTCTACATCTGCCCTGGCAAGTTTGTCTTCTACATATGAAATCAGTATTTAGTCAAACCACTTGTCAAAACTTACCTCCCAAAGAAAACACATATTTTCTTAGAATTTTTTTCTGAAAAGAAATTATTTAGATTGTTGTATTTAGGTAGTTGTTAAGACAACAAAGTCACCAGATGCACGAGGAATAATGCCAGAAGTTTCTTGGGTTAGGGGATAATTTTTAGCAACATTATTTAGGAAAATTCTAGAAAAGGTATAGAACCAAAACATGTCAGAGCTAGAAGGGATCTTAGATGCTATTTAATTTAACCCTCTTCTTGCCCCTAATACACCCATCTTCTTTATAAAGGAATTCAGGTGTTTTACTTTATAGTCTGACACAGTTATCTTAGTCATTTTTAGACTCTCTAAATCTATATAGATTATTTCAAAAGTAATTTTATAGGATAAGGTCATATTTAGAATTTTCAGATGACGGTTAAATTGATAGTGATATATTGGTATGGTGATTCCAGATATAAAATAATTTTTGTAATGTTGATGGGAAAGAATCTAATTTTACTCTGCTTTCAACTTCATCACTTATTTTGAGACTATTACTGTTTCTCAATATCAAATATTTTGTAAGTTTTGCAGTAGACTTTGACCTAAATTAGTAAAGTTCTAATATGACCTGTGATTCAAAGGATAATTTCCATTTATGATTCTGGCTTAGAACTTTTACCACCTCTCAAATTCAATGTATTGTCATATACACTTTTAAAATTTATAACAAACCTAGACCAAGTATAAACAATTGAGCTCTGTACTATTGGTAACACAGGTTTGAGGGTATTGTAGAATTGATTCTTGGAATATATGAAAGAGAGAAGAGTGCCAAAGAATTGGAAGCAATCTCAGAACTTATTACTACTCCCCTTTTAAAAAAAGTAGCTGAGAATATTAATAGTCTATATTAATTAGTCTATATTATAGTCCACTAGTCTATATTATTTTTTCCCAGTTCTACAAAAATTTTATGAGAAGAATCCATAGGTTCTGAGGTGTTGAGATATGAGATTGAAATGCTGATGAAAGTATGAGAAGGGTATAATAGGGAGACTTAAAATTTTTTTCATATTTTTTCTAATTACATGTAAAACAATTTTTAACATTCATTTTAAAATTTTTTTGAGTTCTAAATTTTCTCCTTCCCTCTCTCACCTTCCTCCCTTCTCAAGAAGGCAAGCAGTTTGATATAGATTATACATGTGCAGCTGTGCGAAATGCATTTCCATGTTAGCCATGTTGCAGAAGAAAACACAGACAAAAAAGGAAACAAGGAAAATGAAGCAAAAAAGTATGCTTTGATCTGCATTCAGAGTTCATCATTTCTTTCTCTGGAGATGGATAACATTTTTCATCATATGTCCTTTGGAATTGTCTTGGATCATTGCATTGCTGAGAATAGCTAAGTAATTCACAGTTGATCTTCATATGATATTGCTGTTATTGTGTACAATGTTCTACTGGTTCTGCTCACTTCACTTTGCATCAGTTCATATTAGTATTTCCAGATTTGTCTAGATTCAGATCAACCTGATTGTCATTTCTTCTAGCACAACAGTATTCCATCACAGTCATATACCACAACTTGTTCAGCCATTCCCCAGTTGATAGGCATCCCCTTAATTTTCAATTCTTTATCACCACAAAAAGATCTGCTATAAATATTTTTGTATAAATAGATCCCTTTCCCTTTTTTTGTATCTCTTTGGAATATAGACCAAGTGTAGTATTTCTAGATCAAAGGGTATGCATGGTTTGATTGCCTTTTGGGCATAGTTCCATATTGCTCTCCAGAATGCTTAGATCAGTTCACAAGTCCACCAGCTGTGCATTAGTGTTCCAGTTTTTCCATATCCCCTCCAACATTTATCATTTTCCTTTTCTGTCATATTAGCTAATACAGTAAGTATGAGGTGGTACTGTAGAGTTGTTTTAATTTGCATTTCTCTTATCAATAGTGATTTTTCATATGACTCTAGATAACTTTGCTGTCTTCTTCTGAAAATTGTCTCTCCTTATCCTTTGACCATTTATCAATTGGGGAATGACTTTTTTCTTATAGATTTAACTCAATTCTTTATATATTTAAGAAAAGAGATCTTTATTGGAGACATTTGCTGCAAAAATTCCCAGTTTTCTGTTTTCCTTCTAATTTTGTTTTGTTTGTTTGTTTGTTTGTTTGTTTGCTTTTTGGAGAGCAATTGGGACTAAGTAACTTGCCCAAGGTCACACAGCTAGGTTTTTGTTTGTGTGTGTGTTAAGTGTCTGAGGTCGGATCCGAACTCAGGTCCTTCTGACTCCAGGGCCGATGCTCTACTCACTGCACCACCTAGCTGCCCCTTTCCCTCTAATTTTGACTTCATTGATTTTGTTTATACATATACATACATCTATGCATATATATAAACCTCTTCTTAATTTAATGTTATCAAAATTATCCATTTTACTTCCTGTAATGCTTTCTATCTTGTTTGGTCATAAATTCTTCAACAGGGAGGCTTTTACAAATTATGTATATCACAGGTCACATTTTTATAGTTATATGATTAATTAATTGACAGAGCTGTAGAGAATACAAAACACCGACTGTGCTTGTTATTTATTGACCTTTTAAGAACCTTTTGCTTTAGTACCTACTATGGGTTCTGGCACATATTGGTACTTAAGAAATGCTTATTGATGGAACAAAATGTTGCCTTAAAGCTGCTTATCCACCAACAGGTCTCCCAAGTATGTGTCAGTCCTACAAGATTTTTTTGTAAGACAGAATAACAGAGAAAGCTTGTTTGACAACACTCTGATCATAAATATCAAAGGTCCTCAGGAGCAGCTAGGTGGCACAGTGAATAGAACACCTGGAGTCAGGAGGAACTGAGTTCAAATCCAGCCTCAGACACTTAACACGTGTGTGTTGTGTGACCTTGGGCAAGTCACTTAACCCCAATTGCTCTGCCTTCCCCCCTCAAAAAAAAAAAGACTAAATAAATAAATAAATATCAAAGGAACATAAACCAGGGAGATGCATGTTCACTCATCAGAGGTGTTTGCTATTGTCATGGAGGATGTTCTGTCCAGAAAACTAGTGGAATAGAGATTCCCTATAGATAGTCAGGCCCTTTAAATGCTTCTGTTTGTGGATGAAATTTTGCTTGTGGCATCAAACCCTGTAGTACTGCAAAGTCCCCTAAATGAGATTCATAAGTACTTAAAAGAGTTTGGCTCAGCTATTCACACAGGAGAAACCAAGTGAATGAAGAATACCTTTTTCTATACTGGGATATGCAATTGGATGGATAGCACTTAGAGCTGGCCATCCAGTACATGTGTTTTGAACAGACGCTACAAATAGACAATGAGCAAATAGACAATGAGCTGGGCCTAGAATTGAACAGGACAGGGAAAGAGGATTGGATTGCCTTTGGGAAATTGTACAATGCTTTTATTGATTCCCGTGCTTCTTCCTGAGATAAAAGCTCATCATTTTTACAACAGTATTTTTAGGTTATACCATATGGTTGTGAATTATGGAATACCATAGTCTCTGAAGAGTTATGGTTGAAGGTCTCCTAAGGGGCAATTGAAAGGTGCATTGTGATTGTGAGAAAGCTATATTATAGTCAGTAACTAAACAAATTAAATGGTATAGAGAATGTCATAAGAAAAATGTTTGAGTGGAAAAGGTGGGTCAGTTAAATGACATAGTCAAGGAATAGCTGGCAAACTGTCCCTGAGTTCTCTTGGTATCTATCTGTTGTCAAAAGATATAAAGGAAGGCCCTCTTCCTTTGGAATATTGGAGAGGGGAGATATTGGTAGCATGGAAAATAATTAGAAGGTTCATTCATTCATCCAGTAAATATTTATTAAGCTCCTGCTATGTGCATTGTATCATAGTATTTATTGGGATACAAAGATGAAAATTATTCTGGGTCCTTGCTCAAAGAGTCTAATATTGATCAAACAGGGGACTACACCAAAAAACTGTGATGCAAGGTAGAGAGGGAAGAGGGCAAAGGAAAGATCCAGGCAAATTTTTATGAGAATTCTGAGGAAGGAAATATCTCTTTTGTCTAGTTTGGGTAGCTGGGTGAAAGGGAAGTCATGATTCTGAGAGGTAGGTAAGCCAGGAAAGACTTCCCGGAGTAGGTGGCATTTAAGAGTAAAATGAAACAGAATACATTAGGGGCATAGATGCTTTCAAGCATCTGAACTGAGTAGATTACAACATCTGGATGCTGTTTTTCTTTAAATTTCCTGCTGGTTCAGAGAGGGAAATACATTGAGCGTTGGGTTTTCAAGTTTTTTTTTTTTTAACAGAACACATTTATAGAAATTTAGCTGCAAAAATGATTGTTTATTGGAATTTATTGCTTGTGAGAAGCATGTTGAATGGCAGAGTAGACAGTATATTCACTTATGGTTTTATCTAAGTTGTTGAAACATTGTTTAACAAGATGGTTACTGTCTTGATCATGCACAGAGCCATGGGCATATCATTAACAAGGAACTGTGAGGGGCAGAGACTGGGCGATCGGAGTCCTTGCTTACAGTGTAATCTAATGCAGGGTCAGAACTTGGAGGATCCAGATGAATGGATAGTTAATGAGTCCATTAGACTGTCTCGCTCAAATATCAGCTATCTCAAAGGAGCTTTGGACAGGTGCTGAATTTCATTCAATTCATGATCAGACCCTCTGATAAGTGCCTACAGAGCAAATAATCTGTATTGTTTCAAATGATAGCCATATAGTTTAGATACTAAATGAGACTCAAGCAAAACTAAAATTCTGTTTTTTGGTTGTTTTTTTTTAAGCTAGGCTTATATTCTCCCCACCAGAGAAGGCCAGTCCTTCATCAGTCAGAAAAAAAGCAGTAGCCAATTGTTCTACATAGAAAGCCAATGTTCTTTTTGGGAAGAATCTGAATCTTTTCAAGCTCTTCTACTTGTGGTTGATTGTGACTCAAAAGCTCTTTGCCATGCAACCTAAAAGAGATAGATTTTGTTTTTGTGTCTAAAAACTAAAAAAACAAAACAAAACAACCAAAACCCAAACTTTGTGGGGGCACATGTTACAGGTTATCTGTTCTTCCACAAAAGAATCTCAGCACAGACCTCTATCCCTATAGGCTTCCCAGGATACTTAGTTATAAAGCGTATCACTGAGTAAATGACTGATAACCTGTGACCAAACTTCTATTACCCAATGCAACTTGGTTCTCCACTACAAAGTAGTGATTTTAGCTACATGCCCTTAGTGCTGGGCTGCTTCTTCTAGGAATATCAAGAAATGTATCCAACCCTTTCAATTAGAGATACCATGTCCCCATCTAAGAGATGTTTGTCTTACTGTTTGCTATAGTTAAGAAGACATATATCTAATTTTCCCTAGTAGAATGTAAGCTTCTTGAGGATAGGGTCTTTGTAGCCTTAGTATCTAACACATTTTGGGGGGGACATGGTTGATACTTATTGAATTGAATTGTCCTAGTAATTATATTAGTTGTAATATAGTAGAAAGAGTGCTGGACTTGGAATTGAGAAATCTGGTTTGGGATTCTGGCTTCAAAACTTCCTAACTTTGTGACCCTGAAGAAATCACTTCTCTGAGCCTCAATTTCTTCCCTTGTAAATGGGGTAAGTGAAGGAGTGTGGACTGTAAGACCTTTAAGGCTCCTCCCACCTGTAACATTCTATTTTAAGCTTTGAAGTAATTTTATCTTTCTGGGCCTCCATTTTCCCACTTGTAAAATGGGGAAAATAATACCTATATTGTCTATACTTAAAGTACTATAGAAATGTGAGTTGTTGTTATTCGTTTGTATAGATAAAAACTTTAAGAGGAGTTTTAGAACACAATCCTGGGCTTGCATAAGGTAATGGAAGTTTAGTCAAAGGTTGTCAATTGAATGGGAATAAGAGAGTGAGCTGGATTGTATTTGAGAAAATGCATAACACTTTCAGTAATCCAAGCTGTTCCCTGAAACAAAATCACTCTTGACACTGATTTTTTTTCGATACTATATGATTGTGAACTATGAAGTACCACTTAAGAATCAACAACAGAGAGAAATAAGGTGAATGTTAGACACGTTTTGTTGTTGTTCAGTTGTGTCTGACCCTTCACGTTCCCATTTGGGGTTTTCTTGACAAAGATATTGGAGGTAAACAGGGTTAAATGTTTTGCCCAAGGTCACACAGCTAACAAGTATCTGAGACCAGATTTGAACTCAGAAAAGATGAGTCTTTGTGCCTCCAGGTATAGCACTCTATCCATTGTGCCACCTAGCTGCCCTGAGTACAAGTAATCAGCAGCATGCTACCAGTATGACTTACATACAAGTGATAGAAGATATCCAGGAGATGTATGATTGTGGAAGGTGGTCAATTGGTCATGTAGGCCAGAGTGAGTGATGACAGAGGGACAGATGAGTACTTACTGTAATGATAGCCATACAGTATTAAAGACCAAGAGAAAGGCTTCTAGTATGGTGGGTGAATTCCCCATGTATACTTTGTGGGAGTCTATGAATGAGTCAGATGAGGTGGCAAGACCTGCACAGATTATGATCTGCTCCTCTGAGGGGAGTATACACATTAATAAAGATAATTAAAGCATTGAAGATAAAGCTACGTTTTTGAAGATGAAGTAGACCACCCTTGGTTCCCATTCTGAAAGAACAAAAATGAGATAATAGCATAGTGCTTTAAGGTTTGCACAACACTTTACAAAGAATAGTATATTTAAGTTGAAGTGTGAGGCAGTTACCTATACCTAGTATCTTTGTGTTACATATGAGGAAACAGAAACGCAGAGAGGTTGAACAGTGACTCGCTTATGCACACAGATAATACATATTAGCATTGGTATTTGAGCCCATGTCTTCCTAAGACTTGACAGAGACCACAATCCACAGTGCCACAGTGTTTTTTAAATTTCATTCTGTAAAGCTAATTTGTCCAAATGATTTGGGATGCTGGCCTGGGAGCTATAGATCAGTTCAAATCCTGAACAGTCTTGCTGGCCCAGGACCTTCTAGGAATTTGCTATTTTGTTTGACTGATTAGATGCTTTAGTGTAGCTGAAGTTACTTTTTCCCAGCAGAGGAGAAGAGGATTATAGGATTTAGAACTGAAAGGGGCCTTAGTACAACCCCTTTGTTTTGTAGAATGTCAGGACTTGAGAGAAGTAGGAAGTAAGAGAGCTAAGATTTGAATCCAGGGCTTCAGACTTCAAAGCCAGTGTCCTTCCATTACACCAAACTACCAAGAAGCTTTAAAATGTGAAGAGGGCCTCATAGCACACTATAGTTTGAAGCTTGACCCATCATCAATCGAAATTTGTGCTGTAATACCTATTTCATCAGCCATATAGCAGACAGCACCTCCCCCAATCTTCACTTCTTGTCTCTGAAAGCTAAGCCTGGGAAGGAGGAAAGAGTCGGTGGATTAGAAGATGGAATACCCTCCACAAGCAGGGGATATGCAGACCTGTTCTTCAGTATTTCTTTTTGTTGTGTCCCTATGAATCCTTAAAGGATTTCTGTTCACTCGTCTTACTCTTATTTTACTCTTCATGTCCCCTTCCCCCAACACACATGCATACACACTCCCTGCCCCCACCAGACTTGCAGCTGTTCGGGAATCCTGCTGTAGCAATAATAATAACAATAATGGCAACGTGAATTTGTATTGTGCTTTATGATTAAAGCATTTTACATTCATTATCTCATTGGCTTCTTATTTTCCATGCTAAATTGAGCTAGCAGGACCATGTTGCAGAAAGCTCAGCTTCTGCAGACAGTCTGGCTATATTCCAGAATACCTATCATTAGTGGATCTTTGTCATTTATATTAAATATGGCTGATAGATGACACTGGTGGGAACTGTTCAAGAAACCAGATGTGATGATGAACAAGAGTTCAGAGTTGATGCAAATTCAGTAGATAATTAGTAGTGCTTTGGTTTAAGTCTTGGAAAGACTGACGGACTTGAATCCAGCAAGGCACTAAATGGACAGCAACGATGTAACACAGGGAAAGGAGGATTTGCCTTAGTGGGAAAGGACCTGGGTTTGAATCTCAACTTTGATACCCTTATTTTTGTGATTTTGCCCACTCTACCTCAGTTTCCTATCTACAAAAGTGAAGAGATTGGATTAGTTGACCTATAAGGTCCCTTTCACATCTTCTGTTTTTGAAATGTCAGTCCTACTGATAAGGAAATTGAATGCTCTCAGAGAGTGGAAGCAATTCTTAATTTTTAGAACTTAGAGCTGAAAGAGACTTTAGAAATCACATCACAGAGTTCATTGAATAATTGGTAGTTATTTATCCTTCACAATTGTTCTTGAGCAAGTGTATAGATGAATACATCTTGCTGAGTATGATCGTGCTAATGTTTTGGTCAGTGGATCAGTAATCTAATTGCTGTGGTTATTCCCTCTCTCTACTGTTGAACCTTGGAATCCGTCCTTGTCTTCTCATCCTGTACAACTTTTTGTATGTATCCATACTGTATGGATATCAGTTCATTACTCCAGTTGTCCAGCCGTTATCCCTCACTAGTATTATTATGTGACCAATTCATTTCCTTTTCTGATAATACATTTCCTACATATCTTTTATATGACTTTTGGCTCACAATCCATTATTGGTTGGTCATATGCTGTAATCTACATACTCATCATATATATCACCTTAGCCCTTTTGGTAACTTGCAGTTTTGATGCTTCAGAGATTAGAGTGTTCATAATTCACCGCCACAGAAAGAATATGGGTTTTTGTTTAAAAAAGTAATATAGGATTATGAAAAGTAATATAAAATCCAGACTTTTCTTTTTTCAGTTCTGGGTTCATTGTCTTTCTGTGTATTTGTACAAGGTGTAAGTATCAATAAACCAGCTCGGTGGGCTATCTGTTCAATTGCATATCACAATACTGATACAGGCATTCTTCATTAACTTGTCTTTTCCCTTATGAATTCCAGGTCAGATTCTTTTGATTGACTTTGTTTTCCTTTAGGAAGCTCTGTAATATCCCTAAGGCTTTATGTAGTCGGCAAAATACAATCCACAAAGAGGCGCACCTGAAAGACCTCATCACCTAGTGAAAACTCCTCTTCCAGTTGAACTCTTGTCTTGGGTATCTTCCCTGACATTGACAAATACCTTTGGCAACAAGTGTATATGTCCTTTTAAAAAATACTGTGTTTAGGGGCGGCTAGGTGGCGCAGTGAATAGAGCGCCGGCCCTGGAGTCAGAAGGACCTGAGTTCGGAGCCGGCCTCCGACACCTAATCCGCACAAACAAAAACCTAGCCGTGTAACCTTGGGCAAGTTACTTAACCCCAATTGCCCTAAAGGGGCGGCTAGGTGGCAGTGAGTAAGAGTGCCGGCCTCGGAGTTGGGATGACCCGAGATCAGATCCGGCCTCAGAAAATGAGCACCCACGCAAAAATAATGACTAGCCGTGTAACCTTGAGCAAGTTACTTAACTAACCCCAATTGCTTTAAAAAAAAAAAATACTGTGCTTATAGTCCAAGACAATCCCAAAGGACTAATGATCTGCCTCCAGAGAAAGAGGACTGATATTGATTGAATACATACTGAAGCATGCTATTTTTCACTTTTTTTCTTTCATTTTTTTCTCTTATTTGAGTCTTCTTGTACAAAATTACTAATATGGAAATGTTTTATATAATTGTATGTGTATAACTTATATCTGATTGCTCACTGTTTCAGGGAGGGAGGGATGGATAGAATGTAGAACTCAAAACTTTAAATAAAAATGTTAAAAAGGACAAAAAATAAAATGCTCTGCTTGATATTGATAATTAGAGTATTAGCAAAT
This sequence comes from Gymnobelideus leadbeateri, assembly GCA_011680675.1. Lineage (NCBI taxonomy): Eukaryota > Metazoa > Chordata > Mammalia > Diprotodontia > Petauridae > Gymnobelideus > Gymnobelideus leadbeateri. The sequence continues at coordinate 933,990 of WOXC01009814.1, read as the reverse complement.
AAAGTTATCTCTATTTCTGTGCCTATCAAGTAATCTTGTATGATTTTAATACCTGCAGGGGAGACATCTCGTTGGAGAAGAACCTTACATTTTGCTCTACCAAATTAAATGCCTTTAAAAAAATAATTAACAGCAGACATAATGGGATCTTATATTCTTTACATCTTTTCCGGCTTTTAAACTTACATCTCTACCATAGCTATATATTTGTTTTTCATGTTAACTTCTGTTCCATTGGGGACTGTAATGTATACTATCATTAATGAAGAAAACAAATTGTCTTTTGTGTTTGTTTTTCCTACCAGTTTTAATACATTTTGGGGATGATTTGGCTTAAATTAGGTCTCATGCTAAGTTTTCTATAAATTAGTTTCCCCCCTCTAGTGCTTATCGATATTTTATGAGAGAATACTGCTCATAATTTTCCACTACCTTTTTCTGTAAGATTTTGCAAATGAATTTACATTCTAAATTTGTGTCCCTCTTGACAGTCCTGTTTTCCTCTTTGGCAAGAAGATGAAATGTTTGCTGGTTGAGGTGGATTCTGGATTCTCTTGATCTCTTTGTTATGATGATTATTTTGCAGCTGTCAAATATTTGAGAGTCAAGGAACTATGAGTGTGAAATGTTGGATGTTCTGTCAGACATAGTCATTGTATTGGTTCTGCTGAAGTATTTTCTCTTAAAAACATCTGTTACAATGGAGCACTCTTGAATAGTGAAGGGGGTAAGGATATATTCGGAAGCTGTCATGTAAAAACAAAAAGCGTCAATACCATTTAAAACATTTCTGCAGAAAATGGTAACAATTCATGTTGTCTTTTCCTTGTTTCTCTGCTCTTAGGCATTTTCATGCTCTAAGATGACAAGTTGGAGCTGTTGTAATTGCATGAAGTATTCCTTTATTCCTTTTTCCAATTTGTGATCTTTATCTATTCAATTAATTATACACAGATAGCTGATTTGTAAATGACTCTCATATTGATAACTAGTCATTTCTAGTCTATTTATTGAGATGTGGCCAATTTAATTTGTGTGTGTGTGTATGATTCTAATTAATCCTTACCGTTTTTGTGCCTCCTAATTCTCTTCTTAAAGAAGGTATCTATGATATATGGATATATTTCTGGGTAGTCAATTAGCTTTTGTTTTCTTTTTCTTTTTTTTGCTTTTTGGAGGGCAATTGGGGTTAAGTGACTTGCCCAAGGTCACAGGCTAGTTTTTGTGTTAAGTGTCTGAGGCCAGATTTGAACTCACATCCTCCTGACTCCAGAGCTGGTGTTCTATTCACTGTGCCACCTAGCTGCCCTAGCCTTTGTTTTCTTTTGCTTTTCAATCCAAGTGATTCATTAATGATGTAGTGTGCTTTCCGTTTTCAAAGAAAAAACAGACATACTGAAGTCTAGCGTTGGCTTCCTGGACATAGACAAATGGATGGATGTTTGAATAGACAGGTGGCTGGCTATGTTTGGAACTGGTGGAATGGCCATAACTAAGAAATGTTCATTAATGAATCACTTGTTAATGTGGAAGGAGAGGTATTTAGTGGAGACCCTTGATGATCTGTTGCTTGGGTCTGTGCTATCCAGATTTTATATTAATAATGTGGACAGAGGCATAGATGCCAAGTTTAGCAAATTTTAGATGACACATAGTTGGGAAGAATACCTAGGACATTGCACAATAATATCTAGGAATATTGATAGATTAAAATAATGAGCCAAACTTAATAAAATGCAGAAGTACAAAATAAGGAAGGTGTGACTAGGTAATAATTCTTGTGGAAATAATTATGACTCCAGGGTTCTTAGATGCTGGTTGCTTAGATGCAAAGATTATGGGTGGATAGATACATAGCTAGATAGTCAGCCAGCCAGGGTAGCTGGACAGACAAATGATTATATGAACAGATGAGAGGATACTGAATTATATAACATTATAAAGTGATTTTTCCCCTGAACAGGTTGCCTTGACCCTTTCAATTTTTTTCTCTTTCATATCTAGGATCTGCTATTCTTTCTGATATATTTTCCCACTAGCCTTCCTTCCCATTTCAGCCCTGGTTTTAATTCCTTCCAAGGACTGATACTATTATAATACAAAGCAGTTTGGAAAAAAAAATACTGTGATAGGCCCTTGAAATGTCCCCAAAGAGAACATTATTTTATCCACTTATCACTAAGCCTTTTCTTTACTGTTTCAAAAGATGAGGTGACCTGTCTTGATTATAGTTCTGACCACATTCATTTCTCTGCATAGAATTGAGTTTCGAGTTGATGGGTCTTCCTTTGGTCTGTCTTGGAGTGTATTTGTTTGACCAGAAAATGTTCTAATTTCCTGTTGCATCATCTGTGCCTTATTTTTCTTCTAATTTAATTTTAGTTTGCTTTACTTCTAAGACTTGGTTACTCCAAATCTTTTTTTTAATTTTTACATCCTAGGAAAACTTTTGGCTTTATTGTAGAAATTTACTGCTTCAGCATATCAGTATGGATTTGCTCACCACCCTTTTTGGCTTTCATAATGGCTATGTCATCTTTCTATAGCACTCTATTTAAATCATCAGTACTATCTCTGGTCACTTTCTTAAACAGTTTTTTGGTTTTCATTTTCTTAAACACATTCAAAACTTGAATTACAGTCTTCCTTTCTGCTTTGTCCCCCAGTGTTATCCCTGGTGAAGGCAACACTAGACATAGGAAACCAACAATTAGATCAGTTATTCTTTGACTGTTTTTCTGATACTTTGTGAGCAGTAGGCCAGTCTTTTTGAATCTTCATAACTTGACCCAAATAACTGTTGGAAAATCAGAACAACTTAAGAGACAGCATCATGTAATGGAAAGAATTCTGAACAAAGGGAACTGAGTTTTGGTACCAGCTCTGCCAGTAACTCACTGTGCAACCTTGTTTCAGTCCCTTTCTTTTCAAGCATCTGTTTGTAAAAAAAAGGGAGAGGAGCAGGGGGAAGAGTCAAACAAACCACTAAACTAAGTCTCTTAGCCCTAACACTAAGATTCTGTGTTCTGTGTTGATGACCCATCAAACTCTTTAACTTCATGGTTCCATATTTTTCTTGGTTTCATTAAGCTCCATTTCCAGTCTATATTATTCATACTCATGTCTGGCTAAGGTCTGGACATCATTAAGAGGCACTGTTTCAGCTATACCTTCCATATATGTTACCTCTGTCTCAAATGTATTGAATCTACTTATTACTCACACTGGGAACTTCATTTGCTCAATCACTCCTTCCACTTTATCCAGTCTAGCAGTTTCTCTTAATCATAATAGCTAGTCTCTATATAGTACCTTAAGGTTTGCAAAGTACTTTACATATCTTTTTTTTTGGAGGGGGGAAGGCAAGGCAATTGGGGTCAAGTGACTTGCCCAAGGCCATGTAGCTAGTAAGTGTGTCAAGTGTCTGAGGTCACATTTGAACTCAAGTCCTCCTGATTCTGGGGCCAGTGAGCTATTCACTGTGCCATCTAACTACCCCTACTTTACATATCTTAACTCATTTTATCCTCATAACAGTCCTATAAGGTAGCTGCTGTTATCCCTGTTTTACAGAAAATTATAAAATGGAAGCAGACAGAGGTCAAATGACTTGCCCAGGATCACACACCTTCTAAGTGTCTGAGGTAGGATTCCAGCTCAGGTCTTCTTTACTTTTATGCTCTATCCACTCCACCACCTGGCAGTGTAGCTGACTCCTTGCCTTATTTGGTCTCCATGATCAGCTATTTTCATGCTGTCCTTATAACCATTTGATACTACTAATCTTCCATGACCTTCTGCCATGTTAGCTATAACAGTCCTTAACCCTTTGCTGTTTTATTCCTAATGCAATTTAACTCAGTAGTGGAAATAGTGATGGATTTGGAGTTAGAGGGCTTAAGTTTGAATTTGTACTCTACCACTTATTAACTATATGTCCTTGGGCAAGTCACTTTAACTCTACCTACCTCAATTTCCTTACTGCAAATGAAGGCATTGGACTAGTTGGCCTCTAAGGTCTGCCTCAGTTCTAAGGAACAATTTGGCATGCTCACAATCTTGCTTCCCAAAGACATAGTATCATGTCAATCTTAGCCTGCTATGAAAGTCATGTGCAAATCTGACCAAACCTTGGATCAGCTTCTTATTTCTTTTTTAGAAAGCTCCCCATAGCATCTCTTTTCCTAAAGCCTCTGATGCTCTCAACTCCCAATCTTAATTCTTAGATGATAACTTTACCTCTTACTTAAAGTAACTGTGCTGGACCGTACCATATCTGAAGACCTCTATCCAGTTCTGGGTACCACATTTTAGGAGGGCCAGCGGTATGATAAGGAGACTCTTGTCTCCTACATGATTTTATAAACTTCTGTCTTGTCCTCTCTCAGCTCTCCTCTTTCCACACTGAAGAGATCTCATCTTTCCAGTCTGTTCTCATGCAGCTCCCACCCCCTTGCCCCAGTTCCTTTAATTATTTTTTTTTCAGCTTCATTACATCTGTCTTGTGCTTAGAGACCAGAGCTATTCAGAGGGTTCCAAGGGCAACTGTGCCAGAGCTTTGTACAAAAAGAAAATATCTTCTGTTTGGTGGCTTGTCTCTTTCCTAGAGATGCTCAGCATTTTTTGTGCCTTTTTAACCCAGGAGCACATCAGGCTGACATCTTCAGGGACTAACCTATAGTGATTCTCTGTTCAAATAATGGGGGAGTTAGGTGGTATAGTGGATGGAGTTCCAGGCTTGGAGTCAGGAATACTTATCTTCTTGAATTCAAATATGGCCTCATACATTTATTAGCTGTGTTGCTCTGGGCAAAGTCACTTAACCTGTTTTCCTCAGTTTCCTCATCTGTAAAATGATCTGAAGAAGGACATAGCCAACCACTCCATTATCTTTGCCAAGAAAACCCCAAATGGGGTCATGAAGACTCAGACATAACTGAAATGATTGAACAGTAACAACAAAGTTGGAGAAATAGAACGGTGTAGCTGGAAGGGTCTTGGACTGAATTCAGTTAGGAGGTTGGGTTAGTATTTTCCCTCTGATTTCAAATGGCTCTGTCACTCTGGGCAAGTCTTTTAACTTTTGTGTCATCAAATGATAGTGTTAAGTTGTGAGGGACAGACAAAAGCAAGGAAGAAAATGTATAAGAAGGCACTAAAAGGAGGGAAGAGTGTGGGCTGGAATATTAGTCAGGGAAGAGTTCATGGAGGAAGTGTGACTTGAACTTGATCTGGAAAGGAGGGTAGAGCATGCACTAGACCATAGAGAAGGGTAGAGAAATGGCATTCTAGGTTGGGGAAATGGCACAGAGGCAGGGATTTTGATAGGATATGGAAGTAGAGGGTTTAATTTCAAAATAGTAAGGTCAGGTTATGGTTTACCTAGAGTGCTGGACTGATGATTATAAACTTGATCCAATAGAGAGCCATATAAAGTTTTTGAACAAATGAATAACCTAAAGAAAGCAGTATTTTAGGATGATTAGTTTTTTAACTTGTACAGGATGGATTATTAGTGGGGACAGGGAAGGACATTGAAGGCATGGAGACCAGGTGTAAAGTAATAAGACCCAGAACTAGAGTGATTACTGTGGAAATAGAGATTTTGGCAGGGGTGCATTTTATAGGAAGGAGTGTTTTATTTTTTGTTGAGTTTGAGGTATTGATGAAGGTATATATAGGCAGTTGGAGTTGTGAGGTTAGAGCAGGGGTAGGGAACCTGTGGCCTTGAGGCCACATATAACTTTCTAGGTCCTTGAGTGCTGCCTTTTGACAATACAAGTTTTATAGAACAGATCCTTTTATTAAAGGGATTTGTTCTATGAAATTTGGATTCAGTTAAAGGACCTACTTGAGGACCTAGAAGGCCACATGTGGCCTCAAGGCCAGAGGTTCCCCACTCCTGGGTTAGAGTTTTGCTGAGATGTTAGGGCTAGAGATATAAATTTGGGAGCTATTTGTATAGAGGTAAGCTGAAATGACAGGAGCATATGAGATTACCAAGGAAGAGAATGCACAGAGAGAAGATCAAAGGACCAAGGACTTAAAATAGTAAGGGGATATGAGGAGGAGGAAATGACTGAGATGGGATCAGTCAAAGAGGTAAGGAAGAGAGCCAGAACAATACAATGGAAGTCAAAGTAGAAGAGGAGATATTTATGGAAGGCAATCCCAAACTTTTTGAGATTAACATCTTGGAAGACCACCAAAGCCTCCACAGCATCCCTGTTGTCAGAAATAAAATCCTGAGCTAAATGGATTATGGGTGTGACCCAGTGTAGCCCGGATCCGCACATTCTAGGAAACTATGTTCACATATAGGGGGTGTGTGTGTGTGTGTGTGTGTGTGTGTGTGTGTGTGTGTGCATGCACGTGCATGTGTATGCTCCCCATTTATCCTTCCACTTTTCCTTCCAGACCATTGGCTGTCCTGAAATCATGCCCTGGATGATGTGATCCACTTAACTTTAGAGCCACCATTTTGTTCAGAGTTATGATTCAACTACTTTAAGTGGGATCAGACTGTTCAGATTGGTGATTCAAACAGCACAAATTTGTATGATCCATCTTATCTAGTTTCCCACGACCCGACACCATGCTTCACATCCTATTCAAATTTCTAGGTCATCTCTGCCATCTTCTTTGCTACTGCTTGCAAAATATATCCTACCCTTCCTTTCTCCCTTCCCCTCTTATCCTGGGAATAGTAATTAAATCAACACTACCATTGCTTCTGGAGAGGGCAGGTCCATTGACTTAACTCACCATTCTAGTGACTTTCCAAAGCAAAATACCCATTTGTACTGTCTTACCTTACTATAATGTAAACTCCTTGAGCACAGGGACTGTTTTTTTTTATAACTATATTCCCAGCATAGTGCTTGGCACATAGTAAGTACTTAATAAATTATATCCATTCATCCATCCATCCATTTATTCTTTCAGTGGATCATGAATTGCCTAGGTTATTTCCATCTTTTTATATATCTAAAGCAATTTATACACCATGGCAATTAGATACTATCATTTCAGCAATTTCAGAGTCTCTACCATTTTCATTCAGACAAGAATGAAGTTCTTTCATTAGCAATAGTCCCCCCCAAAACCCTTTTTGGTTGAAATTTACCTATTAAAATTGATTCTGTATATGAGAATTTTATTGATTGCAGCACAATATTGCAATGCAACATAGAACATTGCTAAAAAACAGAGACTTCTCTACCTCTGGTATCATCTCCAGGAAGACCTCCCCAGGTCTCCTTCAGAGCTAGAAGGAATCTTTCTTCCTAAAATCTCACCTAGTTGTCTGTTTGCACCTCAGGACTGAGGTTTTAGTCCCAGTCCACCACCAACTCTCTGTGCCCTTGTTTAGGCATCTTCCCTTGTCTTTATCTCAGTTTTCTTCTCCATACAATGAAAGAGTTGGGTTAGATGATTTCTGAGCCCAGTTCTTAGATTGGAAAGAACTTGCAGAGACTATGGATCTGTCACCTGAGGATGAGCCCAGCCAAGTCCCGAGAAGCTCATCACCAGCAGGTTGTGTATGAGGGGCTAAAATGTTGGAGCTATGGTGATTTAGGCATGCTGTTTCCCAAGATGTGGTTGGGTTGAGCGTTACCTGGTAGAGAGAATAGCAATATGGATATAATAAAGGATCTTGTGAAGCATCAGATTATGTTTGAAGAAATGAAATTATCCCTTTAATTTCTTTTCTCTTGACAAATGATTCCAGATTCTTTTGCTTTCTCTCATAGTGCTTACTTTTCAAACCTTTTATCTTTGTTGTCTTTTTTGGACCTTCTATAGAGTCTTCATATTCCTGTCAAAGTACAGTGACCCAGACTGTATAAAATATTCTAATTATAGGCCATTGTAGAATATAGAGGAAGAAATACTTGCCAGCCATTTCCTTGGTCATCAACTTTTTCCTTAATCTGATCTGATATTACTCTGATGCATGGAGGAGCATAGTACAGACAGGGTGGTCTAACGCACCCTGACTGGACTGTGAGCCTAGTTTGGTCATGGGCAGGCTGGGGGAAACAGGGGAGCACCTTAGCTGCTCTGTGTTTCAGATTCAACTTGGTACACGCAACATTTATTGAACATCTCCCAGGTGCTAGGTACAATGTCAGGTGCTGGACTTGCAAAGATAAAAACTAAAAGAGCCTTGCTAGGAGTTTATATTCTATATGGGAGAAGCAACATATTCTCAGATAAGTCAATACAAAATGTAGACCTTGGGGGGGAGGGGTGTGTGGTGTACTAATAGTATGATATGAGGCTAGACCAAAGAAGACTATGATGAGCTTCTCATCTCTTCCCTTTCTTCCCCCAATATCAGTAACTCTTTTTCAGTTTGTGGTTTACTTGTAACTACTGGTCTTTTTCTTCTGTATTGGTGTTTTGTTGGTCCTCCTCTGGTCATTTTTTCTATTTGAGGTTTTTGTTGCTTGATATTCATCCACCTTGCACTTTGCCCTCTACTGTTTCAGTGAGGATTTGGATCAGAATATCCATAATTAAACTCAACTTCTGATTACCTACTTGTGTAACCCTTAGCAAATCACTTCATCCCTCTGAGCCTCTATTTCCTCATCTGTAAAATGGGAACACTAAATCTTTATACCACTAACATCCCAGAATTGTTGCTATAACAGTGCTTTCTGAACCATTAAACATCATAGAAATGGACATTTTAGACATAACCAAGAGAAATTATCTTCATCTAGTGGGCAGCTCCAGAAACAGTAAGTATCTAGTTGCCATTTCTGGAAGGAACTGTTAGGTCACAAGATCAATGGGTCACAGACTTAGGGCTGGGAGAGAGTTTAAAGGTTGAGTTAAACATTCTCATCTTAGAGATGAGGAAACTGAGACTCGGAGAGGCTAATGAGCTTGCCCAGGGTTACACAACTAATAAATGTCAGGGCAGGATTTGAACTCCATTCTTCTTGACTCAAATTCCAGCCCTCTATCCACTCAGCCACCTTTATGCCTTGCCGTGTTCATCCATTTCCTTTTTCAAAAAGTGCATATTTTTTTTACTCCAAATCATTCATTTCTTAGTGTCTTTTATTTTGAAGCAGGAGTTTGCCTCAGTGTTCATTAAGACAGTCTATATGAAGTTGACTGCTGATTAGCATGTATGTTTCTGAATCTTCTGCTCTTGCTAAAAGACTGAGAGCTAAGCAGATTTCCTTTTGTTGGGCACAAAGTACTCCAATTGATCTGAAGGACTTCTGGAAACTTCCCCTCTCTGAAAAGCCTACCTGAATTTGTTGCTGTGCCCGAATAGTTAGATATCAGTAGAAAAAGCTTCCCTGACAAAAGCACAAGGTGTATCCCAGGCAAAGATTTCCATGCAGCAAATTACCTGTTAAACTTTAAGCCACTAGAGGAACATTTTAGTTAAAAAATAAACGTTACTTTGAGTTAATGGAGAGCTCTAAAGCACCAGTGTGGCCAGGAACACATACGGTAACTCTGCTGTGACCCCTGGTCTCCACCTTTGCAAGCAGTGTTTTCAGACCTAGCAAATGAAGCTTGTCGCAGGCTCACGTAATGACTCCCAGGCTCACGTAATCACCCAGAAATGCAAATGAGCTGTCATTTTGTGACCTGTGTTGCGAAAATTAGAAAGAGGAAGTTATATCTTGCTGTTGCATGAAGTTCAAATAAGAAGGGAAGATGTGAACCTATATAGAAAACTTGTAAGTAATATTTTTTCTTTTTTTGGTCTTTAATGACACGTAAAACAGTAGCATGGGTTTTCTTTAAAAGTATTCTTTATAATGACTTGGGAGTTAGAGACTTTAGGTGACATTGTAGTGGCTTCCATGGCAGGAAGTCCTGAAATGTTTTTACAGCAGAATGGTGATGGTTGTGAATGTGAGAGCGTGTTTAATGTGTTCAGTTGTAATTATGTGTCAAGAGTCATATTTGGTGACAGCTTGTCATCAACTAAAAAGGAGATTTCCTAAGATTAAGAAATCTTCTTTAAAATAAATTAAGTATATATTAACTTAAATAACTACTGCCTTGAGGTTGTTTAATGTGTTTTTTTCTCTTCACTGCCAATGATCCAGCCACATAGGAAGAAGTTTGAGGGGAATAATTTGCTCTTTTTGGAATCCTGTAATAGGGGCTATATTCAGAGACTAGTATTTGACTGAAGGGACTAAAGGAGTGTACTGACAGACAAGGTGATGTAAAAAGACTGTACTGTGATACAGAAAGCTGGATTCTTATCCAGGATTGGTCATTGTGTGATTCAGAGCAAACTATTTGGTGTTTCTGGGCTTGAGTTTCAGTTTAATTCAACAAACATTTTAAACATATACTATGTGTTAGGCACAGGTTGCTAGACTTAAAAAAATAAAAAAACCTTACCCCCAAGGAGCTTATATTCCATTGGGAAGAAACAACACGTCTATAGATAAGTCAATACAAAGTATATACAAAGTAATTTTGGGGTGAGGGGAGGTACTAACAGGGGAAATTGATAAAGACCTTCTTGTCTAGGAAGTGGTGCTTGAACTAAACCTTTAATGAAACTAATTATTCCAAGAAGTATCTGTCTTCTTCTAGCAGCCCTGTGAAGTGGAGAGTACCAAATTTACCCCCATTTTGCTAATGAAGAAACTGAAGCCCAGAGATATTTGCTCTTGGTAGGAATTGTTTCCTGATTCTTATCCCTGTTCTCTAAAGACTAAATGCATTAAAGATAAAAGTAAAAAAAATTTTTAAATTTCAATTAAGTTAAATGTTTAAAAATTATAATTAAAAAAAATTAATTATACTTTATTTTAATATTCATTTAAAATTTTTGAGTTCCAATTTTTCTTCCTTCCTCTAGTCCCTCCCCCAGCCATTGAGAACAAAAGCAATATGATATCAGTTATGTGAAGTCATGCAAAATATTTGCATATTAGAAAGCAAGGCAATTTAAAAGTTAAGATTAAGCTGCCTTGACCATTTAATCTCTTGGTCATTAGCTAGGGATAGGGAAGAACACATGGATATGTTTGGGAAATGAGACCTGGGTTTTCACTTACCAGGAGGCAGAAAGGGAAAAACCACAAGGAATTTGGGTGGCAGCCCCATATACTGAGTGACAACTCAGGGAATCCAGGGTTCTTGTCATTCCCTCTGCAACTTCTTCCCATTTCTTTTACACACTTTTCATACCGAAACGAGTGAATATTTAAAATTCTGACCACTGTATCACATTGCCCTTTTTTTTTTACCCCAATTTTATTCAGGCCAGGAGTAATACAAAATATGGTTAAGCAAAAGAATTCCCAAAGCTGGGATGAGACCTGAAAAAAGGTAATAAACTCTTTCTTCGAGGAAAAGGTTGGACTTTCAGACCATGCAGACTATAGGAAATGAATGGACATTTCCTCAAAAAATTGGATAAACCATCAGAAAGGACTCTGCTGTCTGAGTGCCAGCAATGTAGAGATGATAAATGCACAGAGTGGTTTTTGCCTGAACTCTGGGCAGTGAAGGCCTCTCAGCTTGAAGAGACCTTGACTCACCCTTGCTATGTTTAAAGATGCATAAGCCTGGGCAGTTCTAAGACACCCTCAACCTCTCCATCCATCACCCCTCATTCCTCTAGGAGATTTAAAAACAGAGAACTATGTATTACTTGGCTTTTGCTAATGACCAAATTAAGAATTTTTCCAAATAATAAGTTTTTTAAAAAGCCTGTCAAGACTAAGTGTTTTTTCAAAATCAGCAGGTGTAAATGACTCCTTTTAAATAAAGAATGCCAAATGAGTAATGACTTTAGAGGCCATTTAATTCAACCCACTCATTGTACTGAAGAGGAAACTGAGGACCAGAGAGGGGGGAGAGCCTTGCTTAAGATCACAAAGTGAGTTAATGGTGGAGCCTAGACTAGAACAGGTTTTTTTTCCCCCACATTGAGATATGTTATTTTCTAACATGATGAGAGAAAATATTCAGAAAATATAAAGTATATATGGAATCCACAGCTCGAATAGCTACAGGATTTTGTTGTTGACTGTCTTTGAGGCAAACAGAGGCTGGCAGTGTCAGGCAGGGGGCTGGCGGCTGGTGGGCAGGCTGGTCAGGCTTATGAGAGATGCAGGCATAGGAAGTGGTTTGTCCCTGGTTCTGAGTGTCCTGTGGTGAAGTTCTGCTTTATATAACATTAATAGATTCTTTGTTAGATTCTACTTGAAACATAAAATTTACAAAGAGCCAATGTTGTATCTTTTAAAGATTGTAGTAGCATTACTTTAGAATTATCTAAAAAGCTTATAAATACAAGTAAACATCAGAATACACATATGCATACCACACTCATAGCATTGAGTCTATTCAGGGTGGAATTTGTTTATGTTTCCTTTTTTTAAAAAAATTCAAGATTCCAGCAAGAGCTAGAAGGGATCTAGGGACCTTGGAGATGGCTTAGTCCAGCCTTCTTATTTAACTGAAGTTACCTTAAATTTCACTGCCCTCATGAAATGAAAAATCCTCCTTGGGCAGGGATTTTTGGTTTTTCCTTCCCCCACATTCATTCAGGGCATTTGAGGACTGACTCACTCTCTCTCGTCCAGACAGCCACAACTCACTCTCTGTTCATCACAAAGAAATCTTAGTAAGACCTAAGTCCAGGACTTAGACTATTAGATCAATCTCCTTATTTTACCAATTAGAAAATTGAGACCTAGAGAGATTAAGTGATTTATCCAAGATCACAAAGTGAGTTTTTAGAGAGCTACAGTATAAGCTTCCTGATTCTCAATCCAGCTCTGTGCTTCGCCCTGGGGGAGAATGCAAAGATGATTCAGACACGATCTCTGCCTTCATTTTGCTCACATCATAGGAGAGGGAGCAGCAAGCCTGTAGAGGAAAAAACTTGGAGACCAGAAGATCTGAGTTCAAAGCTTGCTACAGGTCACTATATGACCCTGCCTGAGTCCCTTATGTTCCTTGTGGGCCAGCTTCCTCATTTGTAGAATGAGGATAAGAATGCATGAAGATCAACTGAAATCATTTTTAAAGTGCTTTGTCAAGCTGGTTATGTGACATGCATGTAAAGCTTGAATATAAAGTAGCATACTGTGAGTGCGTAAGTGAGGTTCCAACAAAGTATGAGATCTGAGAAAAGAAACATTGTTTCTTACTGAGAGTATCAGGAAGATAACTTGATGTGGGTCTCAAAGAATGATCTGTTCATCAATAGATAGAGATAAGGGAAGGCATTCTAGATATACAGAAATATGTACGAAGACAGAAAACTATGAAAGCTTGAGGGTCAGATGGGACATAGATCAACCCAGAGAACTACCACAGATGTCTGAACAGGGTACAGACAAGGTAAAATGTGTGTTTTGAGAATACTGATCTGGCAGTAGTGTGGAGGATAGAGTGAAGAGAGAAGAGCCTGGAAGTAGGAAGACCTATTAGGAAGGCATAACAATAGACCAGGTGAGAGGTAATAGGAACCTGAACTAGAGTAGAGGTTGTTTGAATGAAGAGAAGGGGACAGATGTGAGGCATATTGTGGTGATAGAATCTACAAGACTTGGCAACTTCCAATTATGGCATCATATTTTTTATTCTTTATGAGGGATGAAAGGGAAATACAACTCTAAGGTTGTGACTCTGGGTGAGAAGAATGATGGTGGTATTTTCAGCTAAAATAGAGAAATGTGAAAGAAAGGCAGACTTTGGGTGGAAGAAGAAAGATAAGTTTCATTTTGGAGGTCTTACTTTTTGAAATGCATTTGAGATGCCTACAGAATACTCAGGAGATATCCAGCAGGCAGGTGGTAGTGTAAAACTTGAGTTCAGGAAAGAGATGAGGGCTAGACAGGTAGATCTGGGAGCCCTCTGTATAGAGGTATTTGAATCCATGAAAGCAGTTAAGATTATCAAGGGAGATCTGTTGTTTGTCCTTAGTTCTTGAAAAGAACTATGACATCAAGGAGGTGATGCCATAACATGCAAGTGAATTGGATTTAAGTGAAGAAGGACTGTACAAAGTCACCAGCCTCACTTTCTCCTCTGGAGCCATCTGGGTTCAGTGGCAGCAATATAGAGAGAATGCCCTATCTGCCATCCCCTTCCAAGGCATCACCACTGCCAAAATAATACTACATAAGAGTTGTTCAGGTCGCCTCTCCTTTCATGCATTTTCATTTTTTTCTTCTTTTTTGCGGGGTGGGGGGCTGGGGGGGGGGGAGGCAGGGCAATTGGGATTAAGTGACTTGCCCAAAGTCACATGGCTAGTAAGTATAAAGTGTCTGAGGCCAAATTTGAACTCAGGTCCTCCTGACTCCAGGGCCAGTATTCTATTCACTTCAACACCTAGCTGCCCCCTTAAAATCATGTCAAGAATTTTTGAATGATCAACTGTTTCTGACAGTTTACAAAAAGGTGTCTGTCCCTTCTACTTCTTAGAATTTCAAGATTACATTTAAAGTAGTTATTTCCTCCTATAGACAGCCTTTCCTGAGTCCCCTAATTATTAATTCTCTTTTCTTATGGAAATCGATTTGTATATATTTATCCATGTACATGTTATATCCCCCCTGTAGAATGTAGGCTTCTTGGGGGTAGGGATGATTTCATTTTTGTCTTTTATCCTGAGCACTGAACACAGTGCCTTACACATAATAGGTACTTCATATAGATTTAATTGAATTGTTCTAAATTCTCTGTTTGTGAAGTAGTTTAAATATATGAATTGACAAGTAGTTACCCTTCTCTCAAGATTGCTGTCGAGGTCAGATAGTCTGTGACAATGAAATTGTGATAAACTGCTCCCTGGGACACACAGACAGGCAGAGGACTTTTGTTATCAAGCAGTCAGCCAATAGTTATTAAGCATCTGTTATGTGCCAGGTACTGGGGAAACAAATACTGTAAATGAAACTGTCCCAGTTTGCAAGGAATTTACATTCAGATGGGAGCTGGTGGGTCCTTTTATTTCTGATGTACAATCATGCCCAGTCATACTTTCTGCACAACAGAAGCCCATGTGGTATAGTATAAAGAGCCTTGAACTGGGATGAGGTAAGTGTTCTAGTCCCAGATCAAGCAGTACTTCACTGTGGGTCCTTGGTCATGTCCCTTTGTTCCTGAGGGCTTTAGCTTTATCATCTCTGCCATGTAATACTAAGTCATCTAGAAGTCCTGTCCAAAGTGAATAGTTTGGAGTTTGAAGCTGTTAGTTTTGATCAATCTGGGAAGGCTTCATAAAGGAGGATGGGTTTTTAGGAGTTATTTTAATGGTGCTGGTCTTGTGTGGATAATAAGCTTTTGAGAGTGACTTAAGCAGCAAAAAATAAACTTTTCTGAATGTACATTTCTTTTGGGGGGGGGACATGTATGTCAAAGTATATCAACATTTCATAGAATAATACTGTACTGCAGAAACTTATTGAAACTAGGTTTTGGTTTGTGGTAAAGAAGCATTTGTTATACTAGGAAGAATATAATAATAATTGTAGAAGTGCCCCTAGAACCATTATACATTTGTAAAATCCACATAAAGATAATTTATAATACATGGTAACAGTATACTGCTTAGAGTGATAATTTGCTACAATAGAGTGATAGACTCATTTGCTTAATAGAATTTCTTGTTTTAAATCTTTGTATCAGGCACATGCGGAGATGCTATTGATTTCATTTTAAGCAAGAAGTGCAAAATAATTGTTTCACTCTGTGACGGGAATGACTAATCCTTATGTAGACTAGGAAATCTTTGTAGCCTCTGGCTGTGTCTAAATAAAGACCTCTGACTTACTTTTTTTCCCAACATATTTTTTTTAAACCAAAATAATAGCCTGTTTCCAAACAGCTTGTCCCAGTAGTTGGTCAGTCTGTCTAGTCTGGTTTCTAAGGCAGCCTGATTGATATGGACTAATTTTTGATCCTGTGTCTTCAAAAGTATAAAACTTTCGAGGCGGCTAAGTGGCGCAGTGAATAGAGCGTCGGCCGTGGAGTCAGAAGGACCTGAGTTTGGATCCGGCCTCAGACACTTAACGCACACACAAACAAAAAACCTAGCCGTGTGACCTTGGGCAAGTTACTTAACCCCAATCGCCCTCCAAAAAGCAAAAAAAAAAAAAAGTATAAAACTTTAAATTTCACCCAATCTATGGATTGGTTCCTTAAACTGAAAATACTTATGGTGTAATGTTGTGATGAAGAAGTTAGAAGAAATGTCCAGATTTTTAAAAATGATAGTGATGACAAGATCATGGATCTTTAAGTTGGAAGAACCTTAGAGATCATCTAGGTCAAGGAACTCATTTTACAGATGAACAAAGTAAGGCTTAGAGCAGAGTCAGGTGGTTTGCTCAAGGTCATGTAGGTAAAAAGTAGCATGACAGGATTTTCACCCAAGTCTTTTGACCAGAAATCCAGTGAGATTTCTGTTAATTGTACTGTCCATACATTGCCCTCTGAACTGGTTGGTGGAATTTCTATTTTTTTTTTCTTGGAGAGGGGAAGGCAGAGCAATTGGGGTTGAGTGACTTGCCCAAGGTCACAAGGCTAGTAAGTGTTAAGTGTCTGAGGCCAGGTTTGAACTCAGGTCCTCCTGACTCCAGGGCAGGTGCTCTAGTCACTGTGCCACCTAGCCACCCTGGTGGGTGGAATTTCTTATGACATAATCCAGAGGTTCAGATCTCAGCTCTGGTGGGGCTCAGGTTTCCTCCTCTGTAAATTAGGGAGGGACTAGATGGCCTAAGGTCCCTTCTAGCTCTAAATCTATTATCCTCCTTACTACTTGTATGACCGTGGGCAGGACCCTCTTTCTCTTTCAGCCCAGTTTCCTCCTCTATAAAATGAAGGAATTAAACTAGATGATCTCTAAGTTCTTTTAAACTGTCTGTGATCCTTTGAACAACAACTATTCCACACAGAAGTTTAAAACTAATGACAGTAATAAGTTTGATTTTATTTGCACAGATTTAAATGAAGTTGATGTCTGAGAGAAGAATGGAAGCTAGTTGGTAAGGGAAAGGCAATGTACATTCATTCTGTTTCTTCTTCCTGCTTCAGATCGGTCTTCGGTCCCTGCTCCTAGTCCTGCTCCTGTTCCAGGTGAAAACAATTCTGACTCACCACCAGCACCAGAGGCAGATGACCAGTTGTTGCAAAACCTCAGCCCTTTACAATGTGTCCAGCAACAGGGAAAAAGACCTCAGATCAAGTGTCCAGTTGCCAAAACACACCCTCTGAAAAAACCCCGAGGCAAGTGTTTGGGTGTCTATTTTTCCATCCAGTTTTTCTTTGAAATTAATTTGACTTTTGGAGATCTAGTTAATTGTAGAGTTCCTCACTTTAGTCAACTTTGTCATAATTGACCAAGCTGTTTTCAGTCTCTTATATTTGTTTTATGTTGAGTCCTTGCTTATGAGGAGGCTAAGTTGCAGTTTGACCTTAGACCATTATGCCCCTCTCTGGACCTCAGTTTCCCCATATGTAAAATGAGGATGTTGTACTAGATAATTTTTGAGATTCCTTTCCAGCTCTGACAGTATATGTTACTGTAATTAAAATATTTAGGAAGAGAGTAAGTGGGAATAGATAAATGATCTTATTTATCAGGCTCAAGGAATTTCACCTGATAACCATTTTGCTACTTCTGGTGTAGACTTTAAAACTTCAGCACTTCCAAAGAGATAATTTCTTGTTCAATGGTCCATTGTGCAGGAAGGTTTAGGGCAGGATATTTCATATTTTTAACTAGAAATAAGAGCAGTCCTCTTTCTCCAATTTTGGGTGAGAGTTAGTAATGACCAAGAAATATGGAACATCCTCACTGAAGTGACTTTTTTTTTGCCATGTTTTTCATAAAAGCCATTAAATTATGGAACCTTAGATCTGGAAGGGACTAACAATAAGAACTGTCCAACAATGGAATCAATTGCTTTCTAAAGCAGTGAGCTCCCAGTCATGATAGTTGACTTCATGTTTTAGGTTTTGCAACACATTGTACTACATATTGTTTCATTCCGTCTTTACAATGCCCTATAGTACTTATAGTACTATAAGTATTATTCCCATTTTATAGGGTGAGGAAACCTGAGGTTCAGAGAGGTTAATTGGCTTGCCCAGGGTCACACTGCTAATAAGTGTTAGAGCTAGAATTTGAACTCATGTCTTTCCTGACCCCAAGCACAAGTGCCATGATCTTTCTACTAGCCTGTTGTACCTCTCTACCTCCCTTCAGACAAAGAAATCAAATAGAGGTGGTGTGACCAACAGTTAGGGATACCATAAAAGAGATTCCTGCACTGTAGGCTAGATTATACTAGATGAACACTGAGGTCTTTTTAACCGCTAAACAGATTCTACATAGAAAGGCATCATATTATAGTAGGGGAAACACCAGACTAGGAGTTAGATGACCTGAGTTCTAGTCCTGGCATCAGCAGTTACTAGTTTTATGATCTCAAGTCACTTCATTCATTTTATTTCCCTGTAAAATGGGGATAATATTACTTGCACTATGTATCTCATGGGTTGTAGTGAGGGTCAAGTAAGATCATGTATTAAAATGCTTTGTAGCCATTTAATTTTTAACTCTGATTTCACTGTCATATAGAATTTTTGATGAAGAAACTCCTTCTATCAGTGCAGATTGGTGCCTGCTCAGCAAATCACTTGTCAGGGCAACTTAGAAAAAATTATTTGCTTTGTAGTGGGAAGCCATATTTATGGCCAGGGGCCTTATTTTCTAGTGATGATGTTAATTAGGCCAGCTCATGTTTCTATTTCACTTTATAGTTTTAAAATTCTTTTTCACAACAGCCCCTAGAGGCAAGTAGTATAAATTTATAGACCTTTGTACCTTCAGGTTTTAAAATTTTACTGGAATACTCTCCTTACCCACACCTTCCCAACACACACACACACACACACACACACACACACACACACACATCTTTTTAAAACTGAAAAATGAGAATATATCAGCCATCATTTATGTCAGAAAATCATGAAACCTAAACTAACTTTGCCACAAAAATGGTGTAAAGGGACATTGTTGCTAAGTTTTTTCAGTTTTGTCCAACTCTTCATTACCTATTTGGAATTTTCTTGGCAGAGATACTGGAGTGGTTTGCCATTTACTTTTCCACCTCATTTTACAGATGAGGAGACTGAGGCAAAGAGGATTAAGTGATTTGCCTAGGGTCACACAGCTAGTAAGTGTCTGAGGCCAGATCTGAACTCAGGAAGATGAGTCTTCCTGACTCCTGGGCTGACACTCTAGCCACTAGGTACCATCTACCTGCCCAAAGGAGATATTGATGGTATAATTAATGTGCATTTCTTCAAACTAACCAAAGGATCTCAGATAGGATATAGGTTCATTCAGGAGTAGTTGTTATAATACTCATATCAGAGTTGTTTTTTTCATATAGAAAAGTTTGTTGTCATAGCTAAATGTAGAAATTTCAATTAAACATCTGTATTATGAGATAAATTTCATAGAATATGGATAGTCTCTGCCAAACTTTAAGTATTTCCCTTAGTAAGCAGTCTGTACTCGCTATGTAGTCCCCCCCCTCCCCATTAGAAGGGGTTTCACCTATCCTCCTTTGCCCATTCTCTACTTCAAATCTTCTATGCCTTTTCCACATTCTAATTTGTATTATAGCTATTTGCATACATGTTTTATTTCCCTACGATACTATAAACTCATTGACAGTGGGGTGTGCTTATTTCTGGCAATATCTGGCATAGAACTTTGTGCATAGGATATATTTAATGAACATTTATTAAAGTGAACTAAGTTACTGTGATCAGAATTTGACCTTTAAAGAAAATCCATCTTGAATTATTATTAGAGTTTTATCTTCTCTTTTCATAAAAAGAAACCATTTCTTTAACAAACATTTATTAAGTACTAATAAATTAACTGTGAAAAATACTTAAAAGACCATTTAAAAATCATTCCCATAACATGAGAAAAATGAGAATGAAGGAATGCATAGATTGTGGAATAGAAAGAATACTGACTTTGAATCAGAGGACCTTGGCATGAATCTGGCTCTGTCACTTACTGCTTTTGCTGCCTTGGGAAAGTCACCTCTTTTAGACTCAGTCCTTCCCCCTTCCCCAGTAAAATGAAGGGCATGTGTTAGATGATCGCTAAGGCTCCTTTTAATTCTCAGTCTTATGAATCCATGACTAAGCTTTTCCAAGGTGTGTGTTTACCAGCAGAGTGTCTTTTGAACAACTGTAAGCTCAGTCTTCTCATTAAACTTCCCTCAGCCTACTAGAAGCATTGCTTAGGCCAGAATCATATTTATTTGCTCAGAAAATGAGGAAGGAAGTATGTGACGAAGACTCTCCTACAAGAAAGAAGGGGAAGGGGAAACTAGCTCTTACCTTGGGTTACGTGGGTGGTTGTTTACTAGGCATGCTTTTGTATATGCAGCTGTTTGCCAGCTAGTGTTTGTTGCCTGTTTGCAAAGACTAACATATAATATACTTTTTTTCATTTTGGTTGTAGTTTTTGAGAAGGAAGCATGAGACAGGAACTAATGCTGTATTGGGAAGCATTGCTATATGTGCCCTTACACAATCAAGACTTCGGATAGGAGAATATCCTGTTGGGTAACAAGAATGTTATCTGCCTGTCTGTTAGGACTGTCTTTTATGTGATAGAGTGGATCTAAAAGATGGACATAGGAAAATATGGTCATCATTTTGGATATTAAAATGTGACTATGTGGAGAATATCCCACCTAGGAATTAGTGGAGAGGCCCTAAGTGATCTACACAGGATGCAATCATGTGATAGGAACTTACAGTGCTCATTTTTTTCCCCTCAGAAGTTGAACTGATTGTCTTTGTTGATGTATATTACAGTAGGAGGAAAGTAAAATTTGACTGTTATGATTTTTTTGTAGTACCTCCTAAGCCTGTCCATTTCAAACCACTTGGACAAGAAAGAGATTTGCAGCGAATACCTCCGGCACCTCGTAGACCTCTGCCAGCTGACCCAAGGCCATCCAGGACTTTGCTGTCTGCAGAAGGAGAAACACAGATCTCACCAGACATCAGCAGCCTGATTGAAAAGTTTGAAAGCATCTGGTAATTCTGTCTTATTGCTTTCCAGTTCCAAGTTGTATAATAGAGGGAAGAACTTGAATAAGTGGCTTTACTTCTCTGGATTTGAGCTTTTTCCTTAGTAAAATAAATGGATTAGTTTAGATCAAGGGTTCTTAACCTTCTCTGTGTTATGAGCTCCTTTGGCAAGGTACTTATACTTAAAATTATCCCTTCTTAAAATAAGATTTTTAAATAATTGAAGGAAATGATAAATAGCAGTTAGAAGTTAGTGAAAATAAAGATATATTTTTTCCATTCAATATCATAGACTCTCTGAAATCTAACTATGAATTCCTTTTATGTCTATAGAAACCAGGTTAAGAACTCTAGGATTATATGTGTTACTTGCCCTATGGAAGAGTCTCTTCTAGCTCTGATAGTTTCTGAATCCTTGAATTGCATTTTCAGTAAATAAAACAAATTAGCATTTTTCTGGTTCATTTAAATATGCTAACCTTGAAGTGGAGTTCCTGTGAACTGAGAATCTAAGCCTTAATCTTCACTGCTTCATAGAAGCACTGTAAAATCCAGTTGAATTGGCCAAGCACTATGAAATTCCCAAATGAGGAGGGCTGTAAAAGTGAAAATTGCTGTTCTTTAATGTAAATGATTTAAGTAGCTCTGGAGTCTTCCACAATAATTTTTTTTTTACCAGATGCATTTCTGGGTTTGTGGGTAGCAGCTGAATTTTAGTAGACATATCTCACTTTATAGGCTATATGTGTGCATGTATACGTATATATGTAATAGGATATATTCATATATGTGCACATATATAGGATTTTATATTTATATTATAGGATTTATATATCAAATGGCCTCTACAAACAAATTGAAATGTGTTTTGGAATACTCTCATACATAGCATATGTAGGTAGTATGGTAGAAGGGAAAATATGCTAGACCAGGAGCCAGTAGACTTGTGTTCTATATCTGTCACTAACCTATTGTGACCTTGGACAAGTGATTTCCTCTCTTTGAGACTGCTTCCTTGTCTGTAAAATGAGGAAACTATACAATCTCTAAGATCTCTGCAGGTTGAAAATTCTCTTTGGTGTAGTAGAAAGAACCCTAAACTTTGAATGAGAATTGAGTATGTATCCCTCAACTTTTCTGGGCCTCAGTTATATCCCATATAAAGTGAGGAAATTGGATGAGATGATCTTTAATGTCCTTCTAAGTTCCAACATTCTGTGATTTTGATTCTGATTCTGATTTGGAACAGATAAGTGGCTCCAGGGTCTTGTCCTTTTGTTTTGTTTTGGATAGGACAGGAAGAAGGGTTAAGATTTATGTCCTCACCTAGTCTGGTATCTGGCCACTGCTGTTAGTTTTAATCATTAAAGATCTACATATTTAGACAGTTCCCTCTTCTTGGCAAATATGAATTCTTCTACAAGGCAGCTATGTCCTTGAAAGATATGTCATGTTCTCTTTTTGCTCTTGAGCAACTTATCACTTTATTCTGTGAGCAGGTCCAATACATTAGGCATTTGCTCCCTGACTTGTACAGCTGTGTTTTATATGGGCATGTCTATATGGAGGAGATATTTGTTAAGCTTGTGATGTTTTGGGTCAAATCTGTGCCATGCATTGATACATACATGATCATTGTTGTGTATGGTAAATACCTTGGCTCCTCACAGATGCACTGTTTTCTTTCTTTTTTCATTGTAGGCATCCCATTCCTGTTCTTCAGAGGAGCCAGTCCCATTTACCCTTTAGGATGGAGTCAGGATTGGGCTCATCACCATCCCCAAACACTATAGATTGTGAGCTGGGCTTTGGTTCTGGAGACTCAAGTGAGAAAAACAAGAGAGATGGAAGCCAGCCAGCTGTGTTGGGCATTGCAGAGCCATCCAGTACAGACTTGGGCAAAATAAGAGAACTCCATATAGCAGACAGCCAAAGCTTTGAGGACTGTTCTTCTGCTAAGCCCAACAAAGAGGCCATGGGGAGGGATGGTACAAAAGCCCCAGCTGTTGAGCAGGGCAGCAATGGGAAAATACCTAACCGAGACAGTGGCATAGATAGCCCTTCTTGTAGTGTGGCAGGAGAGACCTTTCCAGCTGAGGAAGGAGGAGAGCACAAGAAATACCCCACCCCAGGCCTCCTAACTGAGATAGAGCCTGAAGGAGAACAGAATGTGAGCTCACCTGGTGACACCCAGAAAGAGGTAGCCCAAGAGGCTGACAGTGATGTTGATGAGGGCAGCAGTGAGGAGCCAGAAACTGCAGATGTGCCAAAGGGAGAAGACCTAGATGTAGCCAAGGTAAGGTGCCCACTTTTCCACTTCCATTTGTAAGTTTCTTTAGCTCCCTTACCCTCTAATGAATTGCCTGGCAGAAGAATATGTTGTCTTTTTCCCTGTAACTGAACACTCTTGTACCGTTTCTCATATCCAGTCCCTTTAATGTTATCAATTAATTACTCTTTCTTCCCCAAAAGTAGAGGGACCAGCCATGTAGATTGATAGCATAGAAGTCCCCCTTCCAAAAACAAAAAACAAAAACAAAAAGCAAACAACCAGCCATCTGAAGCATGTCTATTGATGTATACAATTCTATAGACTCCCTTCTCATCCTAAATGAGCTCTTTGGGCGACAACAGGCTAGAGGAAGTTCAGCATAATTTATAGCTTTGGCCTAAGTTCCAGTTCCACCCCACAGATGCTGGCTGTGTGACCCTGGAAAAGTCACTAAACCTCTTAATAAATCCAGGAAGCTCTCTAAGACTATAAATTGCAGAGCAGGTGCCAATGTGCATTGGGAAGAGGGAGTTTCCTCTTTTGAAGGTTCCCTACACCAATGAAATCACTGGTATGGTCCCCCCCTCACCCTCCAAATTAGAAACATCTAAATTTTAGGTGCCAATTATTTGTTGTTGTTTTTTTTTTAAATAATAGTCTTAATTTGGGAATCTTATTAAAACCCAATATATTCTCTCCTATTTATTCTAGAAAGGTGTTTTTGGTACAGATAAAGAAGGAATTCCTGGTCATTTGCCCTGTTCAGTACTCAGGACAGGGCTTTGCACTTGATAGATTTGAGTTGAATTAAATGAGTCTACTAGTTAAAATACTTCGAATATCTCTGTCCTACAACTTGAATTTAATCCAGGTCAAAAGCCATTTATTTAGTACCTAAAATGTGCCCAGCACTTGAAAATTTGCTTATTCATTGTTTTTCTTAGGTAGAGGTTATTGTTTACCATCATCATAGAATCACAGATTCAGAACCAGAAGGGAAAGTAGAGGCCATCTAGTCACCCCCTCCTCATTTTACAGATGAGGAAACTGAGATACAAATGTTAAAGATTCACTCAAGGCCATATTAATTATGTATTAAATGACAGAGGTGGAATATGAATTCATTTGCTTTCACTTCACATCCAAGGCTCTTTCCACTATACCACACTCATAACTAAAACATAGGTTGAAGTACAAATGTCATCAGTGGTGGACAGGATTCAGGAGATCTGGGTTCTTATCAGAACTTTCATTGACTGTGTGATTTTGGTCAAGTCATTTAGTCTTTTGTAGCTTCGGTCCTCTTCCCTGGAATAGAGGAAGAGCATTCGTGTCCACCTTGGGGCCTGGTGCTGATGATAATCTTGTAATGGATAATGGAGCTGGGCATCATGATTCTCATTCTCTCTCTCTCCATCTCTCCCCATTTCCCTCTCTCCTCTCTCCATCTCTCTCTTGTAATGGTAATGGTAATTTGAAAATCTTCCCTGCACGTTAATAGGCCTAAGGGAATTTGAAGACCTTCCCTGTCCTTAATAGGCCAAATGTAGTCACATGGAACCCATAGTAGAAAGAGCTTGCTGAAAGGGTGGAACAGGAAAGGTGGAACAGGGGAGAGCATGAGCAGAGCTGGGAACAAGCATTGTGGAGGCAGAGCAGCTATCATGAGTGAGAGGGGGCATTTTTGCTTAAGGGAACCTGTTTTGTTTTGGAGGCCTGATAGAGGGAAGACTTGGTGATGACAGTACTTGCTGCATTGGCTAAGTGTACTAACTTCTTGGTTGCTGTGAGGGATTTGACTTACTGGTATTGGATTTCAACTTTCTGGTGTTTGAATGAATGTTTTGGTTCTGTCTTCCATGTGGAGAGTCTGTTACATTTTTTTATTCAGAACTACACTAGCATATTCATAGCCACTGCTGGTGCTGTGAATATCGCATTGGTGTTATATCTTCTTACTCTTTTTCTCTCTCCCTACTATTTGTCTGTCTCTGTCTCTTTACCTCCCTCTCCCTTCCTCCTTCCACCCTCTCACTGTACTCAAACTTTAGGAAGGGGCTAAAAAGGTCAGGATTTAGAGCATGATAGCTGGCTATATTTAATCTATATTCTAAAATTGGATTGTGCATTCAAGGTAGGAGACACTATGATACAGGTGTTTTGGTGAATTAAGTGTTAGATCTGGAGTCAAGAAGATCTAAGTTCACATCCTCCTTCAACTACTTCCAGTGGTTACTTTGTGACCCTGGGCACTTCACTTAACCTCTTAATTTCCTTATCTGTGAAATGGTCATAATAATAGCTCCCAAGGTTGTTAGGATCAATTGAAATTTATTTTGTTCATACCTACAGACATTGTTTTTTAAACCTTAAAATGCTATATAAGTGCTAGCTATTATTGTTAATATTGGTATAAGGAAAGAGTACTCATTGGATTTAAAGTTAAAAATTCTGGGTTCCATCCCTAGTTCCATCCCTGATCAAGTCAACTAAATTATCTGAGCTTTAGTTTCCTCACCTGTAAAATAGGAATGGTTATATTACCTACTCCATAGGGCTTTGGGAAAGAAGGCATTTTATAAACTTTGAAGCTCTGTCAAAATTTGGCCCACTGTTCAGTTGGGGATAACGAATCCTGCCCTGCCCTGCCCTGCCTCACAGGGTTATTATGAGGATCAAAGGAGACAATGCAGTGATATGTGAAAGTGTACCATCAATACAAAGGAATGATGGGAAACTTCTCTAAAAACATATGGAATTAATTTGGAATGGGCTGAGTTTGTTGGATAAATCTAAAATCCTCCCTCCCCCCAAAGATTGTCCTTTCCTAGAAGGAACAAAATTGAAAGCTGCTCAACATTTCTTTCTTCCTCATGGTCACTCACACCATCAAAATAAAAAGACCTACAATTTTCAAGGACAATACCAAGTTACAGCTGGCATTTTTGGAAACTATATGGGCTGGCTATGCAAATCTATAGACTAAAGTCTTATGGACCTTTCAATGCAGGAAGAAGTGTTTTCAACAGTTGGTGTTCTGAGGATGGGCAGTGCTCTGAGTGCACGGGATAGGCTGCAAGAGTAATAATTACTGTGCATAGCAATCATTTTTTTGCAATTTTTCCACAAGGAAATCTTTGGGTGTATGAGCTAGCCATGGATGTGCCTTTTTCCATTAGCAGTCTAGAGAAAAGCAACTTCCTTGTATTTTCCTACAGAGCAACTGAGAAAAGGAAGCAAATAATATTGTACTTAATTGAAAACTACTGGGGTACCTTTATGTAGCAGGAAGTAATTACCCACGTTGGAATTCTGCCAGAACATTGGACTGTGGAGGGTGAGGACTGATTGGTAATGGATTTACAAGGTCTGGACATTGGATTATAACCATTCCTTTAAAAAATTTCCTATATGATTGAAATAGCACCAAATATTGCTAGGTGGAGCAATGGATACAGCACTGGGCCTGGAGTCAGGAAGACCTGAGTTCAAATTCAGCCTCAGACACTTAACAAGCTATGTGACCCTGGCTAAGTCACTTAACCCTGTTTGCCTCAGTCTCCTTGTCTGTAAAATGAGATGGAGAAGGAAATGGCAAACTGCTCTAGTATCTTTGCTTAAAAAAAAAATAGAGGGGGCGGCTAGGTGGCGCAGTGAGTAAGAGTGCCGGCCTCGGAGTTGGGATGACCCGAGATCAAATCTGGCCTCAGAAAATGAGCACCCACACATAAATAATGACTAGCCGTGTAACCTTGAGCAAGTTACTTAACCCCAATTGCTTTTAAAAAAAAAATTTAAAAAAAAAAAATAGAAACCAAATAAGGTCACAGAGTCAGATACTACTGAAAATGACTGAACAACAACAACATTATTTAGGAGCAGGTAGATGGCTTCAGTGGGAGCATTTTAAGGAGATTACAAAATTGGGCAATCTTAGTGACAACTATTTCATTTTTTAAAAAGTTATAAATAATTATGTATTTTAAGATATGTGCTGTCAGAAGATCATTTTCATCTTAGGAAAAGAAATTACATTTCTACCTCTGTCAAGGCCTCTTTAAAATATGCTTTTAAATTTTCCTTTCAAATTTTAAATTTGAATCTTAAAATCAAGAATCTTAGATATGGAAAGGATTGTAGAGGTTATCTTATCCAACCTTTCATCTCATCTCTCTGTGATGTAGATTCACATCTACATGAATGAGTTGGAATAAACCTTAGACATCATCTAGCCCAGTCTCCTTATTTTAAAATGGAGGAAACTGAGATGCTTCTCTTTTTCTTGAACACTTCTAATTATGGAGAGCTCTTCACCTCACAAATCAGGCCACCCTAAGATAGCTGTAGCTTTTAAGGCAGTTCTTCCCTGTACTGAATCAAAAAAAATTTTTTTTTGTATTTTCTGCCCCTGGTCAAGTTTTTCCCTCTGGAACTATACAAATCTTAAATATTCTCTCATCTACATGAAAAGTCTTTACATATTTGAAAAAAAAAATATATATATATATATATATCTTTTAATTTTCTCTTTTCCACAGTACAAACTGGCATTGGGAAGCTTAATTGTCTTAATCATCCTTCACTGCAAACAATTGAATTGGTAGTATCTTTTCTAACAAATGTTCCCTAGAAGTGAAAATAGTTCTCAAAATATGTCTTGATTAGTGCAGAGGACAGTGGAGTTGTTACTTTCTGTTTTCTGAATACCGTACCTCTATTTTTGTAACCCTAAATTGTGTTAGCTTTTTTTTTAGAAGTTACTTTCACACCATTGTCTTATATCGAGCTTATGACCAATTAAAAGATCATTTTCATGTGAACTGTTACCAAGCCAGGTAGGTCATTTCATCCTATACTTGTGCAATTGATTTATTTTAACCTCCTATGGTTACAGTATTTTATATTTATTCCCATTAAATTTCACCTTGTGAATAGTACCAGTAGAGCCAATATCCCCAGTGATGAGATAATATTATTAGCAAAAACAATAACTCGAATTTACTTAAAGTTTACAAACATTTTGGATACCTTATCCCATTTCACGTGAATATTATCATCTCCATTTTACAGATAAGGAAATGGATGACTTTGGTCCTCTGGCTCCATATCCAGTGCTCAGAGACCTGAGCATCTTTTTAGGCTGAGTGAAAATAGCAAGTTGAGAAGGAGAAATTGAAGATAAAACTATTGATTTGAAAGGGACCCTAGATGTCAGCCAATCCAATCAGGATTTTGCAATTCCCTTTCAAGAAGAAACATCCAAAACATTTTTACTTGGTGCTGAAATATCCATAGCAATTATACCTGGTTGCTTAGATCAACATTTCCCACATTAATTTGGCCACTGTTGGGGATTAAAATATATTGGCAGAATCCATAAATCCTTCCTTGGGGAGATTGGGCTATGCCAACACATATAAAGGGGAGATGGGAAGATTTTGGAGTGAAAAGGAAATTTAGCTACTTAAAAACCCTATTAGTGCTAGTTTGATGTCAGGAAAAAATGAGACATTTAAGTTATTGAATAGTTCACAAAAAGGACATTTACTTAGCCCTAGCATAGGTGGGATTTGCAACAAAGATATAGTAGCACTTTGATTTGGCAGGTGCAGGCCTTTCTATGGAAACACATCTGTTCTATAGAGCAGGGTGTGGTGACTTAGGCAGGTGGTCCTTAGAAATCCACTGAGTTGGAGGTGCATCAAGCCCATATAGATGAGACTTTTATTCCCTTTGTCAGTAAGAAAACTACATTAACACAGCCAAAGGCTTCCAGGAAGCTGCATCAAGGGTGATATAGGGCTTGAGATTTACCCACCTCTCAGCCAACCAAGTTCCAACTTTGCCACCTTTTAGGTAAAATCTAACCTAGTCCATGATGGGAGAAGGAGGTTGGAGGGAATCTTAGTAGTTATTGGTCCTATCACTCTCATTTTATAGATGAGGAAGGTGAGACCTAGAGAGGTTATATGACTTGCAGGAATATAATTTGAACTCTTCCTAGGACTCTGTATCCATCATTCTATCCATTGTAACATGCTAACCCAACACATTTCATATGCATTTGAAGAAACTAAGGTTTAAAGAGGGTGAAAGACTTCACACAAAGCCCACCCAGTTAATAAGTTGTTAGACTATAAGGGTTAGAACTTGAACCTAGGTTCTTTGTCTCCAAGTCTATAAACTTTCTTCGGTACCCAACTGCCTTTCTAATAAAAGTTTCTATTACAGATAGCCCTAAAGGCCGAAACCTCCTTCTTGATCTCATTCTCAGAGGATGATCTAGCCTCCTAACTTTCCCTATTGGGATGGATTTTGTCCAATGGGAGCTCTCTGTTTCAAATATTTTCTCTATCTTTACCTATCCTCTCCTCATTTTCTGTTTCAGAGAAAGGACCAACCTTATCAAATGAGAAAACGCATGTAAGTGCTTTGCAAACTTGAAAGCACTATATAAATATCAGTTATTATTATTACTTTCCCTTTTCCTTACCAGGGATAAACCCCTCTACCTATGCCCTCAAGGGAATGTGAAATATATAATCTTCCCTTGGCTGGTACAGACTGTAGCCCTCTCTAAACCATACTAAACAATTTTCAGTAGTCGCTATGACCAAAAACTTTATAATTTGGTATTTAGTCCTCCATTGATAACCTATTTTAGGCTGCTCCTGGGAGAAGATATATAGCCCATTTCCAGCCCCATACTGAGCCTTTCCAGCTTAGAGAACACAGCTGTACTCCTCTGGCATAGTCTTGAACAGCCCAGTTACCTCCATAATACAATAAAAAAACACATTACAATGAGATTTGGTAGTTGCCAGACTTCCCATATCCAGAAAACAATGGACTTTGACATATTTCGTCTGTCTTTTTAACAGTTATCCAATTTACGACCTTCCTCTTCCACCCATGCTTCTTTAAAAAGCCATCTATGGTTTAATCAATGTCTCCACTTCCTCAACAGCAAACATCTATTGATGCCTACTCTGTATAAAGCACTGTGCTGGTAGCTGGGGAGATATAGAATTTAGATATAATATCACTTGCTCTTTCCTTAACCTTCTACATCCTGGCTTAAGCCCTTCTAAACTAAAACCTCTCCTTTGAAGGATCTGTCCTAGACCCTTTTCTTCCCTCTCTACCAGCTCTTCCTTAATGACTTCATTTATTCCAATGGCTTCAACTACTGTCTCTATGTAGATGAACCCCTGATTTGTATCCCTAGTACTGATATCTTGCCTGAATTCATTGCC
Source organism: Gymnobelideus leadbeateri (assembly GCA_011680675.1). Lineage (NCBI taxonomy): Eukaryota > Metazoa > Chordata > Mammalia > Diprotodontia > Petauridae > Gymnobelideus > Gymnobelideus leadbeateri. Next base: position 903,366 of record WOXC01009814.1, on the reverse strand, counting down.
TGTATTTCCAATACCTGCTGGAAAAAATTATCTAGATGCCTTGATACCAAACTCACCACCTCCTTCTTCTTGACTTCCCTGTGTTCTTTCCAGTCATACCCAGGCTCAGAATTCTAGAATCATCTTTCTTGTTTCTTTCTTCATCACTTCTCACATCTAATCAATTACTGTAAACTTTCAATCCCACCTCTTCAATACCCCTCACAAGCATTCCTTCCTTTTTTTTTCTCACTGGAACTGCTCTATTCCTTAGTATATATTGCCTGGATTCCTGGAGAAGATTCCTAAGTAGTCCATGCTCTCCCACCCCCCATTTTATAGATGAGGAAACTGAGAGCCAGAGAGGTTAATTACTATTTAAAATCACACCAATACTAAGTACCAGGATTCAAATCCAGGTCTTTTGACTCTACTACATTTTGTTGACTCACTTTATATAAGTGTCTTCTCCCTCTTCTTTCCTCTAAGTTTTTTGAGGGTAGGGGGTTGTGATTGATTACCAGGTGTTGATCCCTCCATGAAGTCTTCCTTAATCCTTTACCCAACTTCTACTTTGCCTAAACCTCTTGGAACACCTTATGTTCTTTTCTGTACTATTGATATTTGTGGCACGTATCTTTTCCTCTAGTTGTAAGCCTTTGAAACCAAGACATAGCTTTTGTTGGAATGACAGCACTCTAAACCCAGAGGATGGCATTGTGGTCATTGTTTGTTGAATGAATGAAGAGAAGGAAGAGGAGGCTGGTCATCATGAAACAAAGTTTCTACACTTGATTTGTGATGTTGCTCCAGCAGCTCTGGCAAGAACTCACTTTGGGTGGTGACCAATGAAAATCTCTGATGTATTTTACTCTAATTAGTATAAAAATAAACCAGTAAAGGCAAAGCCACAGTACCCAAGCTACTTTTTAGCCACAATCCCACATCCATGGACGTCCAAAGCAGTGTGGAAACCCTTTAGGTACAACCTCCTGTGGTTAGAACATGTATCCTGGGTCCAAAGTTGAGTTCTTCATTCTTCCTCCCCCCCCTCCACTCACCTTCACTCTTCAGAACAGTTTCCACTGCAAGGGATTAGGAGTAAGATAGGAGAAAGGGGAGGAATATAGAGACAGGAGGGATTTCCAAAGGGTCAAGCTCAGTTCTTCAAGTATTTGTTGGAAAGGTAAGTGTCTGTACCCAGGGCTCTGTGCACCATGCAGAACAGAGAATAGTCACAGCTTTTAGACTAATATAAGCTGCTTCTACTCTAAGTACAAACAGGCCATCATGTAGGCCTTTTTAGCCACATACATGGATGAAGCCAAGTGAGCAATGTCCAATTTAGGGATGAGAAAGAGCAGTAATCTGGGATAAGGGAAAGGCACCACGATCACACGGAAAAAACACCGACCACTTTTGGTAAACTCATTCGGCAAAGAATTTTTGAGCACCTGCTGAAGATAGGGTCCTGTGCTTGATACTGAGCTTACAAATACCCGAGATGGTTTTTCCCATCCTGGACCTCACAGTAGACTTTAGGAGACAGAGCATAGATATAAAAAGAAAATTATACAGAGCAGGACACGGTGTTTCAAATATGGGATAGTAATAATTGATATAAGAACAAAGAGAAGGTTATTGTGGTCTGGGAGACAAGAAATAGGTGGAACAGACTTCAAAGAGGATTAGGGCTTAGATAAGTACTGAGGAGGAGGAGGAAGAGGGAGGGTATGAGCAAAATCTCTAAAAACTCTGCTAAGTCCAGAGTGGTTGTCTCATTGAGTTCAAGAAGAGGAGTAGTGAGGAAGCAGTTTCAGGCACTGGTAGCACTATATAAAATAGGCTGGAAAAAGAAGAGACAAGGCTGAACCTGAATAATGTCCTACTCCAGTGACAGCTCTGGTTGCACAGCTCTCTTTTTTTCCTTTCTTTTTTTATTCCATATTTGACTTTTGAGAAAAAATCATTTTTGTTATGTGTGTATTATACTTGATCTGACTCTTTGCTGCTTGATATTACATGTCAGTGGCCAATAAGCAGCAGATGTTTTTCTTAAATTGACAGTATGATTATTCAAGGAATATCATAGTGTAGGTAAAAAAAATCACTGGATTGGGAGACAGGAAAGATAGAAGTTCTCCTTCCTTTTCTGATATGTATTAGCTCTCTGAGCCTCAGTTTCCTTATCTTTTACAAATACCTAGTATTTGTAATACCTAGAATTTGTAATACCTGGAGATAGTAATACCTAGTATGCATATATGCCTGCACACCTATATCATAGAATCAGATATAAACATCATCTATAATAATCATCATTATTCTTTAAAATAAAATAGTACTGATAACAGATGGCTTTTATGCTGCATTTTAAAGTTTACAACGCACTTTGGTACAGTATCTTGTTTGATCCTTTTGACAACCTTGTAACATAAGTACTAAAGATAATACTATTCCAATTTGAATAATAATAATGGTGTGGAAAATACCTTTAAAATCCTATTAAGACTTACTGGAGTGTCTACTTTTCAAAACCATCTCATGGAAGAAGTATTTTGTCTTGCAGTGTTAAGATTTGTGGGATGTTATTAAAATAATCACTAATGAATTATAGAGCCTTTAGAGGTTTACAAAACATTTATGTGTGTTTTCTCATTTGATACTTAATCATTGTAAGAGGGTTACCTTTAATATACTGGTCTTCTCAGTAGGATCATTTGTCTCTTCTCCTCAGTGTACTGAGCCACAGAAGTTATTCAACATTGCTAATGAACTCCTCCACACTGAAGAAGCCTATGTCAAAAGATTGCACCTACTGGACCAGGTAGATTAAACTTTGGTTAAAATTGGTTCCTTTATTCTTTCTTAGAATTTAGCATTTTTCCTGAAGCTGAGCATTTTTTAAAAAGTGAACACATGTCCTGTTGTTTTTAAACTATTCTAAGTAGACTATCTTCATGTTGTTGTCAGAGGACATGGGTTCATATTCCATGGGTTCTGCTTTTTTACTGGCTTTGTAACTTTGGACAAGATATTTCTAACCAAGTCCCAGTTTCCTCATATAAAGTCCCTTTAAATTCTAGAACCCTATGATCTAAAAGCTGCTACTATGAAAACTTGTCCTGGTATAGAAAGTCTGTCATTGAAGTGGAGGCGGGAGACAGAGGGAACCTCTGGATGTGGAATATTGTATATACTATCAGACACTGTTGAATTGTTACCCCTCTTTTGAATCTTTGTATAATGGGGGGATTGACCAGTGTGGGCTTAGTCCTTATGATATGCTTGAATTTGCCTTTCTTGATGAATTTTATAGAACAAAAGTATCAGACTTGGAGCTACCAACAAAACTCCCTAGAAGTTCAACCAGATTAATATGTGATTGGGAAATGTTTCACAAAATAAATAAAAATACAGTACAGTGGAGATAATGTTAATTTGTGGTTTCCTAAGTCAATATGCACACCTCTTCCCACCCCCCTCCGGTTTCTATTTGAGTTTGACCCCACTGATATTGAGCATGCACATGTTTTTCTTGACAGTCCAACATTTGAACTTTGGAAGCTTATTCTGGCAGTGTGTGACTGACAGGCTGGTACCATGTGATGAACAATCTCTTAAGTGGCTGTTGACTTGGCAGAACCAGTGCCTCAGGAGGTGCTGAGTTAGAAATGAATTCACAGCAAAAACTGCTGCCTTGATACTTTATCTTTTTTCCTTCTTGGTGGTCAATGAAGCAAGAACTTTTGTGACTGTGAATGAGGAAAGGGAAGTGCTGTCTCTCTGGTCACTATGTATCTATAAACATATTGCTATTCAGGAGGGGAGCACTTAGGTGACTCTATGAGTTTGGTTCATCCATCAGTAGACAAGGCAAAGCTATGCAAAGCAAGGCAAGACAAGGCTAGAAGTTTATGGTGTGTCAAGCATGGTGCCAAACTCTTAAGAAAGACAATCCCTGCCCTCAGGGAGCTTAATTTAATGGGGGAAGACCACACACAAAGGGGAACTGGAAAATGGAGGGTGTTTGTGGGGAGATAAGAGGGCCAGGCATAGAGTTGAAGTCTAAAAAGTCAAAAGCATAATTAGGAGGGGAGTGAAGGTTACTCTCATCAAAATGGAGGCTCCAGGAGTAACTCGCCAATGAGAGAAGGTATCCAGCTTGGCAAAGAGATGCTCCAGGGTGAAGTCTCATGGATATTTTGGGGTGAAGATGAGACATAATACTGAACTCAAGAAAGTCAAAAGAGGGAACTACCGATGTAGCATCCACTCTGGATGACTTACTTCCCCAAGTGCTTAAAACTTTTCCAAGTCTTTAGAGACTCGGGACTATGGACTTTGTTAAAATCTATTCAGTTGATTTGCTGGGGACAGCAAATGTTTAACTGGTAGAGAATGTAAAGCAAGTGTTTCAGATCCCCACCTCAGTTCATCTAATATAATTATTGTAGCACCCACTCTGGGCTGCTCCCCCAACTTAGAATTCAATTTACAAGTTGGGTTCCCCAAAGGGCTTAGTTGATGACTACTATTCAGAGTTCTAGAATTAGAGAAGTTGGTTTCTAGTACCATTGCTTATGTGACCCCATTGGTGTGCTTCCCATTGATAATCAACCAGACTTAATTTAAGCTTTTTAGTTAAGGACATTTTACTAAGGGGGTCTAATGATAGTAAGTGGCATAAAATAATCCCTCTGCTTCTCTAGTCAATCAAATGAATGGGATACATCTTCCTTCTTCACACATAAGATCCCCTAGGGAGAATATAGCACCTACTATGTGCTAGGTACTGTGCTAAGTGTTTTACAAATCTCATTTTATCTTCATAACAACCCTGGGAGGTAGATGCTGTTATTATTTCCATTTTATGGTTGAAGAAACTGAGGCAAACAGAACTTAAGTACCTAGTTAACAGTCATCCTTTAGTAAAGTAGCTGAGGCCAGATTTGAACTCAAGGCTTCCTGACTCCAGGCCCAACACTTTATCTGCTGTGCTACCTACTATAGAGAACATGTATAACCAAAAGGCAAACTCACAAATCCTGGCCCCAGGAATCCTTTTCTTCCTGGAGTCCTCATGAAATTCCCTTTAGCTATAGCTCTCCGTGGACCCTGAGAACAGGCATGGAATACACAACTGACATATCTCTTCCTTCAGGGGTCTTACTCCCTAAAACTATTGCCCTCCTCAGGTGAGTATACATCTCTTTACAGGAACATCCTTATAGTCAGCCACTATCACTAACACCCATCATGACCACCTCTGGGAGAGTCTGCTAATGACTCTGATTTATTTTTCAGAGTCATATAGTCTCCTGGGTTTGCCCTTCTTTGAGTGCTCGTTTACCCAAGATTAAGAAAGAATGACCTCAGGGGTGGCTAGGTGGCACAGTGAATAGAACACCGGCTCTGGAGTCAGGAAGACCTGAATTCAAATCTGGCCTCAGACACTTAACAAAAAAACTAGCCATTTGACCTTGGGCAAGTCACTTAGCCCCAATTTCCCTGCCTTCCCCCTACAAAAAAAAGGAAAGAAAGAAAGAAAGAAAGAAAGAAAGAAAGAAAGAAAGAAAGAAAGAAAGAAAGAAAGAAAGACAGACTTCAAATAAAACAGAGGTGCTCACAGAGTGACTAGGGGCAAGATTTCTCAGACACCCTTCTCCCCACTGAGCCCTCACAGAAGTTATTGCCTCATTCATTGCCCAGAAGTAAAGAAGACTAAGAGACTGTTATATCCCTTCCAGTTGGGTCTCTCTCTGTATCTCCTGACTCCACAGGCAGTTAGAAGCATATTTGTCATTACACCACCCAGTCCCCAGTCATATGTGCTGGAAGCAAGATTCTAAAGTTGCCGTGGTATACTGGACAGATCATTGGAGTAAAAAACAAAAACCAAACCCAACCCTGGGTTCAAATTTCACTTCAGATGCTTCCTAGTTGTGCTGTCCATGAGCAATCACTTAGCTTCTTTGGACCTCTGTTTCCTCAGCTGTAAAGTGAATAGCTTGGACTCAATGCTCTCTGAGCCTGTAATCTGGGCTTTCTTTATTTAGCCCCCCAGGAAGGACATGTCCAAGCCTGCTCTTGAGGAATGGAGCCTTCATAGACTAACCCATCCTCCTGTTACTGTATTACATAAGGGGTGGCTCCCTGGAGAGGGGAGGAGGCAAAAGAGGATGAGTATATTCAGAAATGATTATGAAGTGGCCCAAAAATTATATATCAGTAATTTTAAAATATAAAAAATAAAATTACTTATTTCAGTTTGAGAACAGGCCTAAGGTTTCTGCTTACTAAAGATTAATTCCTCTTGCGAGCTTTCTGCTTAGTTCCTAATCTTCTATCCTATATGATCTTGAACCACTTTTCAGAATATGGTTGGAAAGGCAAATAGTATGATATTTCTTTGTTTGTACAAGCAGTGTCCTAGAGTAGGAAGAGCACTTGCACTTTGGAACCAGAAATTCCTTTAGGTGGATGGCTTGGGACACTTATTCCTCTCTCTGAGCTTTAGTTTTCCTTTTGTGTAAATTGAGAATAATAATGACCCCCGCTCTACTCCTTTCTTGGGGCTTTTATAAGGATCAGGCAAGATTATGGATGTGAAAGGGCTTTGTAAAATATAAAGTATTATAATTAGCTCAACAAATAAAAGAAAACATCAAGAATATATGTGTGTATGTGTATATATATATATATGTATATATATATATGTATATATGTACATACACATATACGTAAAACCAAATGTGATATTTATATTAGAGAAATAAAGCCTGAAGATTCTTTTTTACAAAACATATTAGGCAATTTGAAGGCAGATCAAATGTCATCCTATTCTTTCAGATAAATCTGCATTTTCTTAGAGGTTTAATCCATTCCTAGACTTTTGTTTCTAATGGAGAATACTCCTATTTTTTACATAGCCCTTGGGTCCTAGAAATCTGTATTTAGAATCATGGGATTTTAGAGCTAAAAGGAACCTCAAAGATCATCTTTTGAACCCTTTCATTATGAAAATGAAGAAACTTGAAGCCTGATATTCAAACCTAGGTTCTTTTATTCTAAATCCATTGCACTCTATGCCATACCTCTGGACCTGACTGCAACTTCCCTTTAAGCAGTATACTCCTTTGAACCAGTTTAAATGATGAGAGAATGTATATGACTTAATACAAATTGTATCCCTTTTTAATCATGAAACATACTTGCCCTCAAAGCAAATAATTCTACTGGTTCCTTTCCAAAGCAAATAATTCACATTAGATAGAAATGAATGATCTAAACATATTTCATTCAGTGATTTCTTTTGATTGTCCAACTGCAGGTTTTTTGCACCAAGTTGGCAGAAGCTGGTATTCCATCTGAAGTAACAACTGGTATCTTCTCCAATATTTCTTCTATCTACTGTTTCCATGGGCAGTTTCTCTTACCAGAGCTGCAGACTCGGATAACTCAAGAATGGTGAGTACTGATTCCAAATTGACACTAAAGAAATGATAGAACAACATTTGTTACCTGTTTTGGTGGAAGTTTTCTTCCTTAGCAGTTTTTTCCCCCTCTTGCATGTATTATAAGGATGTGTGTGGGCTTGCCTCTGGGAGTGGAGTCAAGATGGCAGAGTAAAAACAGGACTTCCTTAGAGCTCCAGCTTCCACCTCCTCTAATTCACGTAAAAAATGACTCTAGACAATCTTTGGGGCTACAGAACCAACAAAATGACAGAGGGAAGCTAACCTTCTGAAGACGGTCCAGCAGGCCGGCAGGAAGTGCCAGTACAGCCCTCTGGGAACCAAGCCCAGCCCCACTTGAGCCTGTGGTTTTAGCCTCAGGGAAGCCTGACCAGCCAATGGCTGGAGGGACTTCAGATTACCAGCAGCTGTGGCAGTTTCCAAAATTATCAAAATATAGATGCTAAGGACAAAGTGAGAGGTCAGTGCAGTGTGGACTTTGGGATCCAGTAGTTTGGGAGTTCTATCTGGCCTTTACCCCCTGGAGGGAGAAGTGGCTGAGGCGCTGCAGCCATGCAGCTGCTGCTGCCACATGGTAGCTTCAGCTCCTGGCCTGCAGATTATAGGGGGACCAGACGACCAGTCTGAGGAGTAATACCTCTTGCTTTAACCTGCTTGGATCTGGATCACTCTCTAGAGTGGAGGTCCTGGGGTATGTAAACAGTTTGTTAGAGTGTGGGGAGGCTTCAGAGAGGGTACCCAACTAACATCTCCAGCAGCTAAGAAAACCTCAGCATATGGGATAAAAGCTCCCCTGTCAGGTAGCGGAGTCCTACTGTGGCAAAAAGCTCAAAAGTCAGTTAATTGAGTAGCAACATGAGCAAATGATGGAAGCAAAGCAAGCAGAGCAACCCAACTTTACACTCCTATTTTGGGGACAGAAAGGATCAAAGGAACAGGAGGAAGACAGAGAAGTCAGAATTCCTGCACCAAAAGCTTCCAAGAAAAATACGAGTTAGTTACAGTCCATAGAGGAGTTTAAAAAGGATTTTGAAAACCAAATAAGAGAAGTGGAGGAAAAATTGGGAAGAAAAATGAAAATGATGCAAGAAAATTATGAAATGAGAGTCAACAACCTGACTAAAGAAAATAACACCTTAAAAAAAGACTAACTCAAATGGCAAAAGAGGCCCAAAAAGCCAATGGGGAGAAGAATGCCTTAAAAAGCCAAATTTGAGGGGTGACTAGGTGGCACAGTGAATAGAGCACCGGCCCTGGAGTCAGGAGGACCTGAGTTCAAATCCGGCCTCAGACACTTAACACAAAAACTAGCCGTGTGACCTTGGGCAAGTCACTTAACCCTAATTGCCCCTCTAAAAAGCAAAAAAAAAAAAAAGAAAGAAAAGTCAAATTTTCCAGATGGAAAAAGAATCTCAAAAGCTTACTGAAAAGAATCATTCCTTCAGAATTAGACTGGAGCAAATGGAAGCTAGTGACTTTATGAGAAATCAAGATGCTGTTAAACAGATCCAAGCAATTGAAAGAATAGAAGGCAATGTGAAATATCTCATGGGAGAACCACTGACCTGGAAAATAGATCCAGGGGAGATAATTTAAAAATTATTGGACTACCTGAAAGCCATGATCAAAGAAAGAACCTAGAAATCATCCTTCAAGAAATTCTCATGGAAAATTGCCCTGATGTTTTAGACCTAGAGGGTAAAATAGAGGTTGAAAGAATCCATCAATCACCTCCTGAAAAAATCCCCTAAAGAAAACTCCTAGGAATATTGTAGCCAGGTTCCAGAATTCCCAGATCAAGGAGAAAATACTCCAACCAGCCAGGAAGAAACAATTTCAACATTGTGGAAACACAATCAGAATAGCATAGGACCTGGCAGCTTCTACATTGAGGGATTGAAGGGCATGTAATATGATATTCCACAGGGCAAAGGACCTGGGATTAAAACGAAGAATCACCTACCCAGCAAAACTGAGTATCTTGTTTCAGGGGAAAATATGGTCATTCAGTGGAATAGAGGACTTTCAAGCATTCTTGAGGAAAAAACCAGAGTTGAATAGAAAATTTGACATTCAGACACAAGAAGCAAGAGATGCTTGAGAAGGTAAATTGGGAAAAGAAATCAAAAGGAACTTATCAAAGTTGAACTATTTACATTCCTACATGGAAAAACAATAACTGTAATTGATGAAACCTTTCTCAGTATGAAAATAGTTGAAGAAGGGTATATGGGCATATGAATACATATGTGAATGTGTGTGTATATATGTTTAAAAATATACATGGATAGAGGGCACAGGTCGAATTTGGTGGGAAGGGATGATACTTAAGGAGTGAAGTTAAGAAGTGAGAGAGGAATGTGGCGAGTAGATGGGGAGAGACGGGGGGAGGTAAACTATCTCACGTAGAAGAGGCAAGGGGAAGTGGTTGCAGGGGAGGGGAAGAACAGGAACGCAAAAAGGAAAAACCATATTCTCATTGAAATTGGCTCAGGGAGAGAATGACACACATAATAAATGGGATATCTCACCCTGCAGGAGAGTAGGGGGGAGGGGGATGAGAGGGGGGATGATGGAGGGGAGGGCATGCTGGGGGCAGGGAAGGTTGGAGGCACCCACTTTTGAAGAGGGGCAGGATCAAAGTAGGGAATGGACCAGGTGGGGGGGGGGTGGGATGGGTGGGATGGGTGGGAGGGAAATATAGCCAGTCTTTTACAATATATCTACTATGGTAATGTTTTGCATAGCTATACATGTACAACATATATTGAATTGCTTATCTTCCCAGCGGGAGTGGGTGACAAGGGACAAAGGGAATGGATCTGGAATTCGAAGTTTTAAAATTAAATCTTTCAAATATAGGAAAAAAAAAGAATTCCCAGATCAAGGAGAAAACATTACAAGCAGCAAAGAAGAAACAATTTGAATATTGTAGAAACACAATCAGGATAACACAGGATCTGGCACCTTCTACACTGAGGGATTGAAGGGCTTGGCATATGATATTTTGGAGGTCAAAGGAACTGGGATTAAAACCAAGAATCACCTAGCCAGCAAAACTGAGTATCATGTTTCAGGGAAAATATGGTCATTCAATGGAATAGAGGACTTTGAAGCATTCTTGATGAAAAAACCAGAGTTGAATAGAAAATTTGACATTCAGATACAAGAAGCAAGAAAAGCATGAGAAGAGTTCTTAAAACCATAACTTTTGTGGGAAGTCTTCCCAAATTTTAATTACATGCAATCTATGTCTCCCACAACTTCTGACCTAACATATGGAGTCAACCCTATTTTGTGGAGAAACCAATCAGAAGACTGTCAATCTAAGCAACTCGAAGTATATGTATATCATGTAAGATTAATATACTGGATTGTGGAGCCTGTGAAGCAAGGAATCCTAAAGGAAGATATTGCTGGAGCCTAAATCCTGGGGCCACCCTGGGTCTAAATCCCATGGGCTGACCTGGGACTAAACTCCTGGCAGCTAGGGACTGCCTTCAGCTTCCAGTGTGCTTTGATGGGCCCTTCCATCTGGGCTTCCTTCATGTTTCTCTTCTCCTGCTGCAGAATCAGGACATAATAATATTAATTTCAAAATACAAAACAAAAAGATAGTATAGTATAATCATTGACAGAAGATCTGACTTAAAGTGCCATTTCAAAAAATTTCAAGTAAGGAGAAATAATACAGCTTCCCCCCCTCCACCTTGTACAGTTTAGAATGAAGAAGACATATTTTTACAAAACTGCCATTCCAGCTCTCTCCACCAATTTTGTAGCCCAAGTATATAAGAAAAATCAATTGTAAATACCTACTTTTAATTTTGACAGTGTGAAAAAAAGTTTTAAAAACATCATCTATACTTGGAATAAATCCAGTATTATTTTAAATAAAATTTTAAAAAAGGATGTGTGTGGGGTGATCTTGAGAATTTATTTAGTTCCCCCAAACACTTTTTTTTGCCTTTTTGGAGGGGAGAAGGCAGGGAAATTGGGGTTAAGTAACTTGACCAAGGTCAAATATTTAGTAAGTGTGATCAAGTGACAATTTGGACTCAGATCCTCCTGACTCCAGGGCTGGTGCTCTATTCACTGCACCACCTAGCTGCCCCCTGAACACTATAGGAGAACACTGGCCTTGAAGTCAGGACGACCTGAGTTCAAATTGTCCTCAGACACTTGACACTTAACTAGCTGTGTGACCTTGGGCAAGTCACTTAACCCCAATTACCCTGCCTTCCCCCTCCAAAAAAGCAAAAAAAAAAATAGTAGCTATAAAATTCCCAGGACCTTATTGTGAGTAATTCAGTAACATGTTAGTGTATATACACATTAATGAGATTATCTTTATACATATATGTATGTGTATAAATAGATATAGATATAGTCAATTCATTTTAACTAAGTGCCTACTATAACAAAGCATTGTACTCAGCGCTGGAATTACAGAGGTAAAAAATGATGCACTCTCTGCCCTCAAGGAGCTTACTGGGGCACAGGGTTACAGCATGTACATAGACAAGTATAGCACAGGTAAAATATGACAGGAACAAAGCAAAGATCAAGCCATCGATAAGCTTTATGAAGCATCTGTTATGTGCTAAGCACCGCACTAAATGCTGAGGCTGCAAAGCCAAAAGGATATGTTCCTCACTCTCAAGGAGCTTACATCCTATTGGGGAAACATGTAAACACACACACACACACACACACACACAGAGGCAGAATAAATATAAACTAATTTGGGGGAGAGGGAGATACTAGTGATTGGAAGGGTCAGGAAAGGCCTCCCATAGGAAGTGGCCCTTTAACTAAGCTTTATAATCTAGTAAGTGCCCAGGAAAGCTGGAAGAAGTAGAGACCACTTTAAGCTAGGAATGTCATGGGATGCTTCCTGAAGGATGAACCATCTGAGTTGAACCTCAGAAAGAGGAAGATTTTGATGGACAAAGATAAAGACGAAATATATTCCAGGCTTATGTGATTTCACAAAGGCAAATACATGGTAGATTGTTGAGTTCAGAGAACTCAGTCTAGCTTATATTTATAAAGCCTGCTACTGTGCTCCTTGTTGGATGGTGACCCTCCTAATGACCTTTTTCTAAATAGGATCATTTTGATAGTTTTTGTTACTAAAATGCAGCATGCAACAGCAGTGTTCCCTCACCCTCTATATAAATCCTTTTGCTTTGTGTCATGCTGCCTGTTTACCTGCTGGGCTGAATGAATGAATGAATGCCTGTGTTCAAAAATAAGAGCTTCCCCACCCTCTGACAATCAGGTGGTTGCTCCAGTTAACAACAGCTACAGGGAATTGCTGCAAAGTGTGATTAATAAGAGTTCCTGAATTTCATCACTCCTCAAAATTAGATTTGCCAGTGGTCTGGGTTAAACCCTTTCTGCTTTCCGGGGCATGACAGTCAGTTTTGCTTTAGAGTTGCTCTTCAATCTCTCTTCCTTTCTCCCATCTCCCCTCCCCTCTCTCCTTGCCCCCTCCTGCCTTTTTTCGCCTCCCATAGCTGACAGTTGGTCTTTAACATGTCTTTTGGACAGTTGACTTGTTAAAGTAGCAGGACAACAAATTATTGAATGTAAGGTGTTTATCAAGAAACATGTGTCCTGCCTAAGTCAGGGAAGGGTAGTTTGCATTTATGATTCTTTGAAGGGACCCATTCAGTCCTTTGAGCCTTATGTGTAATATGTTCCCGAACAAGTGAAAATGAATGGTGAAGGGGCAGCTAGGTGGTACAGTGGACAGAGTACCAGAATCAGGAGGACCTAAGTTAAATTTGGCCTCAGACACTTAGTAGCTGTGTCACTAGGCAAGTCACTTAATCCTGATTCCCCCCCCCCCCAAATAATAAAGATTGGTAAACACAACAGGCTTGGCCCTCAGTAAATTCTATGCCCTTAAGAGATATATTTTCATTTGTTAGCCATTATCTCCATAGAGAGTTACTGTTCTGTGGCACTGGAGGGAGGAATTGTCTGTCCATCTTATTCCCTAGAGATGATTATTGGTTCCAGGCAGGTTCTCTCTCCTCCCCAACTCCATTCCCCCCTTCCCCACACCACCACTTGGAACATCTCCCTTCTTAGTTACCTGTTGCTTCTACATAGAATTTCTCTTCCCTTTGTAACAAAATATAGTCTCGAAGCTTCTTCTAACAAGTCTATCAATATCTCACAACCTTTAATATATTTAAGGGGTTTTATTTCCAATAACCACTGGGAAACAAAGGAATTAAAATATATAAAATTGGAAAAGATAAAATAATTAAGAAACCTTAAAATCCCTAATAACCACTGGAATATAGAACTTGGCCTCATATTTCTTTGTTCCTGTGGACTCCACCACTCCAACATATCAGACTGCTGTGTCATATACCACACTGTTATTATAACATCATTATACTGTTATGTCAGTGTTATATCATAACATGGATACATTTTGCATCACACTATACTGTCACAACATATCACACTTTTAACATATGTCACACTCTTACACTTTATGTCACAATATTATGTCGCAATATTATTACACTTTATGTCACAATATAATGCCATGTTGTACCTCATGTTTGCTATAGCATAGTTATTACTCTTAAACCGTATGTTATGGTGTTATATTGTATGTCACATTGTTATACTGTCTTTCGCATCTTTTTGAGTAGAAATAATCATAATCGTCACTTTGTTAATGTTTTCTAATGTGCCAGCTGCTTTTTATATTGGGGGGGTGGGCCAGAGTAATTCTCAAATTTTATTAAGTTTTTATTAAATAAGATTCAGAGCCCTGGGAGACATTTGCATGTCTTTGGCAAGGCAATCACATTTTTCAACTAGCAATTGCATTCTCTGTATGTTACTATCTACTAGAAGCTGTGAGTGTTCATTTACTGTTTGGTTTACCACAAAACAAAAACCTAAGTGTGAAGAGTAGGTTTTCTGGCATTAAAAAACCCATATACTGTGATATTTCAATGGATTGATGATCTCACCAACATCGATGCTCCTGCCAATAGTGCAAATTGCAATCTTTCTCTTACCCCTACCATTACTTATCATGTATAAGTCTTGTCTGTGATCTTCCCATAAATTTTCCTTAAGGTCTTCATTCAACATGCTGGGGGCTTTCCTTTAGAGTTCTTGAGTTTGTGTGGATTGCAGTGGAACATAAAGACTGTTTACTGTTTTATCTCTCATTCTTGCTCCTTGACCAGACCACCTCCTTTTCCATTTATACAAATGGATCCGTGTTCTGATGGACCAACTCTATGAGTCACCCACCAAAGTGTAAGCCATAGCCTGGATAATATGTGTGTTTTATACATCTTTTCCTGTGTAGATAGCTAGACTATACTCTTGAATGCTTAGAAACTTCATTTAGGAGGCTCCTATTTGTTCCAGGGCTTAATGTAGTGAGCACAATGCTATCTGCAGACAGGATAATAGGGAGGACCTCCCCATATTTAGGGAATCACTGCTCAGTTTGAATTCTACTAGCCTTCTTCCATGATGTTGGCAAATACTTTTAGCAAAAGTATAAATAGGGGTGGCTAGGTGGTGCAATGATTAGAGCACCGGCCCTGAAGCCAGGAGGACCTGAGTTCAAATCCGGCCTCAGACACTTAACACAAAAAACTAGCTATGTAACCTTGGGCAAGTCACTTAGCCCCAATTGCCCTACCTTCCCTTTCCAAAAAGCAAAAAAAAAAAAAAGTATAAATATCCCTCTTTTATACCCCACTTATTGATAATAGTCATTTAAGTAAAATTATCTGTTATATTTTTCATACAATTTTATATTATTTTGACATATGCATGGAAAATACCTTGTTTGAGGATAGCCTTCAAGGTGGTGTTTTGTTCTACCAAATTCAAGGACTTTAAAAAAAACATTCAACAAATAATAAGCACAGTGGGATCTTGTATTTGATGTGGTTTTCAGTCAGTTGTGTGATTGTATAGGTGTAATCTGCTGTAGAGTAGCATTTTGAAAGCTTACCTGTTCCTTTTTTTCAGTTTTCATCCAGGATACCATTGATATATCTGTAAGTTGTCCTATCTGAGATTTTTGTTGTGATGGGAAAACAGACTTTTGAGTTACCTTTGAAAAATTTATAATGATAAGACTGTGATTTTTTTTTCTAGATATTTAATATCCCCTCCTTTTTTAGATTAACTTAAGAAATGATCCTTTGGGACCCTCAAGACTGTGTTAACTCCAACATGGACCTCCTTTATGTGTACTTGGTCTAATCTAGCTGCTGTTGCCATCTTTGTTTTCTTCAGTGCATTTCCACTTCACCATGAAGCACATCTCCTGCCATTGATGAAGAAAAGAGCTAGTTCTGGAACTCCTCATAGATCTTTTTCCCTTTTGATCTGTTTATTGTTCTCTTTCCAATTTCATCCTTAAATGCCCTTGAGATCATCTTGCTCATTTGGGTCTTTGCTTTCTGTAAGGGCAAGGCTGGCTAGACTTTCTGTAATCTTGTTTTCTCCTCCACTGCCTCTCTATTGAGGTTGTACTACTTAAAATTCAATCCAACAAACATTAAGTGTCTACTATGTTCAAGATGCTTTGCTAGGTGTCAGGGAGAATGAAACCATCTCTTTTCTCAACATGCTAGTTGGAGGCAAAGGGAGGAAGAAAGACCATGTAAATACAAATATATGTGGTACAAGGAAAACTTGGGGAGGAGCAGAGCCCTATTGACTGTCTACATCTGGGAAGGTACCATGGATGTAATATCTAAGTTTAGCCTTAAAGGAAAATGAAGATTCTGAAAGTCAGAGAAGAAGAGGGAGTTGAATCTAGGCATGGGAAAAAGGTTATGCAAATGGTATTGTATTATTGAATTTAGGTCACAAGCTGGTAGCTCAGTTTGCCTCAATTTGATTCTTGAACGGGAGTATTATTAAATAAGACTGGAAAGGCAGATGAGAGTTATAATTGTGAGAGACCTCAAATGTCAGGCTGAGAAGTTTGTATTTTAACTGACAATTAAGTAATGTGGACCTACTATGTGGTTAGGCCTCTGCCTTAGAAAAATTATTTTTGGCAAGTATGGAAGATGTATTGAAGAAATGAGGAACTAGAAGCAGGTAGACCAGTAGCTGAAGGAAGAGTTGCTAAGGACCTAAGCTAGCATAATGACCATGTGAGTGGAGGTTAAGGGGACAGATTCAAGAGATGAGATGGATATTGAATTGACAAGACTTCCCAGTTTCTTGGAGTGGGTGGATGAGTGAATGAGAAGAGTCAAAGATGACTCCAATGTTACAAATTGAGAATGATTGTGACTCCAACAGAAAAAGGGGTTTGGAAGAAGAAGCAAGTTTAGGTGGGAAGATAATGAGGTCATTCATAGACATGTTGAGTTTGTGGTATGAGGTAGGACATCCAGAAAGTGATGTCCATCAGGCAGTGTGTGACATATGACTGTATGACTGGAGTATAAGATAGAGAGTAGAGATGGGTTCTAGATTTGGGGGTCATCTATTATGGGAATCACTTATAGATTTGGAGGATCACCCTTGAAACCAGGGGAGGTAAACATCTTTTAAAAAGTTCATGTAGAGAGGAAGGAGAAAAGAACCTAAGAGCTCTGGTAAGCACAGTAAAAGAACAGGAGATGGACTACAACCTAGCTCTTTTTAGGAGATTAAGAAGGTCAGAAGATGTAGTCCTCAGACAGGTAGGAGGAGAACCAGGAGAAAACAATGTCACAAAAGCCAAGAGAGGAGAGAAGATCCAAGAGGAGGAAAAAGGAGTGGTCAACAACATCAGAAACTGCAGAAAAGTAAAGCATAAGGCCTGAAAAAAGGCCATTGAATTTATCTCTTAATTGAACCTAGGAATTGGTGAGAGTCTATATCCTTTTATTCATTTCTCATCTTTTATTATAAATATTTTTAAAGTAGATCAGATTGGAATTGCTCAAATCAGCATCATACCTTATAATTTTTATTCATCTAATTTGGCATTGATTTTGATCTTTGCTTTAATAATTCACTGGTCTGATACACAGACAGCTGATTAAGAAATGTTTCCAGTAATTGTTCATTTCTTTTCGATTCATATGTAACCAATTTCACAATGAGGGCCTTCCTGACTTTCTTCTCAAAGAAAGTATTCATGGCATATTAGGTATAAAGCTTCTATAAAGTCTATAAGCCTTTGGCCTCTCTTGTTTCTTTCTTCTGAATCATGTTAAATAGGAAATCTGCACATTTAAAAGTGTCCCTCATTATGAAGCCCTAACTCTCCAGTGTTAATTTCGTTTTTGCTAAAGCCATGTATATTTATTCTAATTATAAATTAAAAATTAGTGGCTCAGTTGTAGGTAGGTTCTGTAGACAAAGAAATTGGATTGAATAGGAAATTTAGGAGTAAAAATTTTTATTTATTTGAATGATTCGGTTTATGTTTAGAGTACAGATGATTTAAAGAATAAAGATACTAAAATTAATACTCTCTAGGATTCTGGAATTATAACATTAAAATCAAAACAACTTACTCATCCTCTAATTTTCTGTTTTCTTAATAAAGGATAATATAACTTTAAGCTTTGAAACTGGGAAAGTTTTTCTAGAGGAGCTTATGAAGAAGGCTGTTAAGCAGGCAAACAAACATTGTATATAAAAGATATACCAAGCTACTGAGCAGATTTGTGAGGCTGAAGTAATTTCCTTCTTTTATGAATTGATGAGAAAGACAATAGGGTTTTTATGATTCCCAGCCTCAAGGCAGAGGTTGGAGACGTAGCCTCTGACTAGAGAAAGAAACAAAAAAGCTAGAGAAGTGCTAGGAAATTAATCAATTAATTCTTTCAACAAACATTAAATACATAATATGTGCTGTTTCAAGCTAAGAATGAGAAGAAAAATTATTCTTTAAGTAGAAGTATCCAGAAAATAAGGGTAAGGGAACAAATAACCAGGAGTAATTTTGACATCATGGTAAGATTTCAGGGTGAATTAAAAAGTTATCATGCTTATCAGGGTCTATCCATAATGCAGAAATTTGTAAAAGCTAAATATTGAAATAGTTAAAAGTTATGTAAAATCTGGACAGAAATATAAATGATGAACAACATGGAAAAATTCTTCAAATCCCTAATTAGAAAAATGGAAATTAAAATATAGCTGATCTTCATTATTTGTGGATTCTCTATTTGCTAATTCTCTAAATCACTAAAATTTATTTATAACCCTAAAATCAATACTCCCAGTTGAGGTTGAACAAGCTGATGCTCTATCTTGTTTCAACCTATAAACAAACATTCTTTTTGTGATCTATTCAATGCCACTTTAAAAAATTTTTTTTGTGCTTTTCTTGGTGATTTTACTATTTAAAATGATCCTTAAGTGTAGTGCTAAAGTATTGTCTAGTGTTCCTAAATGCAAGAAGACTGATTTACCTTATGGAGAAAATATGTTTATTAGATAAACTTCATTCAGGCATATTATAGTGCTGTTGACCATGAGATCAATCTTAACAAATCAACAATATAGTACATCCAGAAAAAAGAAATTATCCTATCTGAATGTAAGGCTGCTCCATAAAGTGCTTAAGTAAATATTGTAACAAAAAACTCAAAGAAACTAAGATCTGCATCTCCTCTAGAAGTGATGGTTCAGTATTTTCTAATTCAGTATTTACAGCAATTTCATAGAACATAACTACCATGAATGAATAAAATCAATTGTATTTCCTAGGTTTCACCTAACACCTATCAAGTTGTCAGAGATGAAAAAGAATAGAAATAGTTGCCATTTAAGGGACTTTGAGAAGATATACATATGAATATACTGTTGGTAGAAATTTGAATAGGTCCAACTGTCCTGGAAAACAACTTGGAACTGTACAAAAAAATAACTAAGCTGCACACATCCTTTGACCTAGCAATTCTACTATAAAGTATATACCCCAAGGAGATAAATGATAGAAATTTCCTAAATATGACAACATATTTGTAGCAGTACTCTTTTTGGTAGCAAAAAAATTAGAATGAAGTAGGGTACTACCCAGTGAGGAGTGACTGAATGAATTGTGATATATAAATTGTGATATTATTGTGCTATAAGAAATGACAAATATAGGGCAGCTATGTGGCACAGTGAATAGAACACTGGCCCTGGATTCAGGAGGACCTGAGTTCAAATCTGGCGTTAGACACAGAACACAAAAACTAACTGTGTGACCTTGAGCAAGTCACTTAACCCCAATTGCCCTCCAAAAAGAAAAAATAAAAATAAAAGTAAAGTGAACAGGCCATAGATGAGCTCCCTGAGAAAAAAACATTCAGGACCAGATGGATTTACAAGTGAATTCTACCAAACATTTAAGGATCAACCAATTCCAATACTAAATTAATTATAAGCTGTTGTGTTGTGATAAGTTGTAATACTGTGAATGCTGTACCTTGATTTTCTGTGAATATTTTGCTTTGATTTGTTATGGAATAAATAGTGTTCACTAAAAAAAATGACAAATATAAAGAAAAGAATAAAGAATAACACAGAAAGGCTTGTTTGAAGTGATACAGAGTAGACAAAGCAGAACCAAGAGAACAATATACATAATGATTCCAATAACTGTAAATGAAGACAAAAACTATGAACTGATTATTAATAATAAACAATCTAGAGAATAGAGGATGTGACATACATCCCTCCTCTCAGTAGAGAGGTAGTAAAATACAAGTTCATTGTCATGAGCATACATGGGCAGACGTGATTTCTTTGTTCGTCAGTTTTGCTTAACTGCGTATTTGGGAGGGAGAGGGATTGAGAAATTATTGCAGTGTTTTAAGAAAAGCATACATTTAAAAAATTTTTTTTTTCTCTCTCACCCACTCTCCACTGGAAAGAAAAAACAACAACAAAGATTCATGGTCAAGTAAAATACATTCTCACATTAACCATGTCCAGAAATATATATAGATAGATATAGATATCTATATCTATATATATCTTATTCAGCATCTTGAGTCCATTACCTCTGTAAAGTAGCATACATCATTATCATTATTTCTTATATCATAATCATATTCCATTTCACACTCCAGACATTCTGGAAGGTAATTTGGAATTATACCCTAAAATTCACCAAATTGGACCTATCCTTTGACTTTGCTATACTTCTGCTAGGCCTATGCTCCCAAAGAGATCAAATAAAGGGAAAAAAGATGTATAGGTAGAAAAATATTTATAACACCTCTTTTTATGATGACAAAGAACTGAAAACTAAATGAAGATGCCTATCAATTGAGGAATGACTGAACAATATCAGGAATGTAGTGGAATACTACTGTATGGTGAGAAATGATGGAGAGAAAACCTTCAGAAAAAACTGGGAAGACATGAAGAGGCAGAGTAAAGTATGTAGAACCAAGAGAACAATTTATATAATGACAAAAACATTATAAAAGTAAACAACTTTGTAATACTTAAGGACTCAAATTAATGCAATTGCCAACTATGATTCCAGAGAATCCATGAAGAAGCACACATTCCATCTCCCCACAGAGGTTTCATACCTAGGGTATATACTAAAACATTTTTTTTTTTTGGTTTTTGGAGGGCAATTGGGGTTAAGTAACTTGCCCATGGCTAAGTTTTTATTTGTGTGTGCGTTAAGTGTCTGAGGTCAGATCCAAACTCAGGTCCTTCTGACTCCAGGGCTGACGCTCTACTCACTACACCACCTAGCCACCCCTAAAACATTTTTTAAAAGATCTGGCCAATGTAGGAATTAGTTTTCTTCATTATACATGTTTGTTAAAAGAATTTTTCTTTTTTTGTCAATTGGGAGGCAAAGGGAGAGAAATAGATTTTTTTAGTGAAAAAAAAAATCCTATTTAATTTAACCAAACAATGGCTAGATGAATTCAAAACTCTACCAATGGTACATTTATGTGAAAAGCATCAATATTTGAAAATGAGGGGAGGAAGCTAGTAATAATAAATCTTTATATAACACATTAAGGCTTGCAAAGGCCTTTGCATGTATTATCTCCTCTGATCCTCACAACCGTGTGAAGTAGGTGTCCTTATTATCCCCATTTTATAGATAAGGACACCAAAACTGAGAGAGCTTAAGTGACTTGGCTAGGGTCATGTGGCTAAAATGTATCTGACACAAGATTTGAATTCATGTTCCTGACTTGAAGGCCAGTACTCTCTATGCCATCTACCTGCCTGTTTTTGTCTTTTGAGTTTTATTTGTTTTAAAATACTGATTAACTAGGTTGATGTAGAAATCTCCCCACATGCCTTATGAGGATCAGTTGAAAGAACTCGATGGAGATGCTTAAATTGGAGAAGAGAAGATTAAAGGTCACATCATGGTTATCTCCAAATATTTAAAGGGCTCTCAAGTGGAAAAGGAAACAGATTTGTTCTACTTAGCCCCACAGGACACAACTAGGCTCAATGGTAGAATTTGCAAAGAGGTAAATTTAGCCTTGATGTAAAGGGAGAAACTTACTATCAAAGTTAGCTAAAAATGGAATACAGTGCTCGAGAAGGCAGCAGTAGCTTCATCATAACAGTACAATCACTTGTCAGGTATGTTACAGAGGAGATTCCTGTTCACGTACATGTAAATGGTTTTCAACGTCCTTTGCAACACTGATATTTTGTGAAACTAATTATCTTTGGGGCGGCTAGGTGGCGCAGTGAGTAAACCGTCGGCCCTGGAGTCAGAAGGACCTGAATTCAGATCCGACCTCAGACACTTAACGCACACACAGGCACCTGTTCCTTTTCTGGATGCTAGGGCCACAGATGCCAGGGAAATCTATTCTATGATCAGTTCAGCTCTTGTTTATAGACCTCTGTACAGAATTATCTGTCATTACTTCAGACTAAATAGTTGGCCTACGGTCCTTGCCATGCCTCAGGACTTCATTAGCTATCTGGCCCCATTCTTACCTTGCACATAATACTTAGAGAAATAAAATTCTTCAAAATAGAAGGGGCTGAAACAGGAATACCTTCTCTCACTATGACGTCAAACATGCAACCACAGCTGCATGAACTGGCACCATTCCTTTTTTTTTTTTTGGAGGGCAATTGGGGTTAAGTGACTTGCCCAAGGTCACACGGCTAGGTTTTTCTTTGTGTGTGCATTAAGTGTCTGAGGCCAAAACCGAACTCAGGTCCTTCTGACTCCAGGGCTGACGCTCTATTCACTGCACCACCTAGCCGCCCCCGAACTGGCACCATTCCTAAGACCAAACCAGATAAAAATCTAATTGGTACATATTTAGCAGAATAAATAAAAGTTCAATGAGACATAGATAAGTCAATGTTCATCTCACAGAGATCCTTATGTACAGTTTAGTAGCCCCTCTTTCTATTTGAATTTTATTCTGCTTCTCTACAACATCCTGAACATGTCAAGTGATAGAGAATTCAACTCATCCCATGGCAGTCCATCACAAACAAGGAGTTTGTGTTTTCTTAACCCCTTGTGTTATTAGCTCCTTAACCCCTTAGGGATTGACAAATACAAGACCATAGCTCTCAGTACACATCTTTGGCAGGCAGACCCAGGATTGGAGATGCAAAATGAAGAAAACAGGGTCAGTACACAGGGTCAGTCATTCAAGATGCAAGTAGGCATAGAATAAGAACATTGTAAAACAAGGAGCAAAACAAGGAGTCTGTATGACACCTCCTCGTACAAAAGTTCCAAAGTTATTGTCATTTCAAGAGGCAGCTGAGAGCAATCACTGGTAACTTCCTAATGAAACAACCCTGGTGTATAGTAAACCACAGATTACATAAGACATATGGTCATTCAGGGGACATGTGTAGGGTCAGAAGCCAAACAGCAGCTAGACTTCGCTAACATCAAGCAGTAGAAAAAATGGAGCAGAAAAAATCAAGATGTACGGTCCTCAGGCCCTTAAAAGTTTTAAGGAAACATATCTGGACAAGTTTCAAATAACATTCAGCAGGCATCTCAATTCAACAAACGTTTATTTAATAAGACAAGCCTCCTTCCTCCATTCCTGGCCAGAGGTTCTAATCTAGAGGAAAGTTCCCTTGGCAGTTCTTTGTGTTATTAGAAGAGCACAGTATAATTAGTGTCAGTTAACAAAAAGTCTAAAACACAGCCAACTCTTGAGCAAAAATTTCTCTTCTCTTTTTATATATTACCCCAAATCTGTGCTTTGTGGTTCTGCAAATCTGGATAAAATTTTGCAGCCTGGATAAAAGCTCAAGTCTTAGCTCTAACTTTTAAATACTACAATTTCCACTAATCTTCCCATGCTGAACTTGTCACAGAACATCATGAACATCGAAGCATGCCTCAGCATTACTGATCTAGTGATTATTAGCCTACATAAGTCTGACCCTTATCTGAATTATGGAGGATTTCTCCCTTCAAAATATCTCTGCCTAAAGACCTTCATTAACTCTGTATGTAACTATAACTCATTATTTCCCTTTCTACTTTTGGATATTTTAAAGTGTTTCTTCATATTGAACTGAAATCTGCCATCCTGCAACTTCTACCCATTTTTACTAGTTTTGCCACTTGAAAAGCAAAAGAAGTCTAATTCCTCTTCTGCATAATAGATCTCTAAACACTTAATGATGATTATCATGTTCCATTAAATTTTCTCTTTTCCTTAGTTCCAGCTCTTATAGTCTTTTGCCTGAGCTGTTGTTATCGCCTCCTAATAGTCTCCAGCTTCCTGGTTTTTTGCTCTCTCACTAATCTTCTTAAACAGGGTTTTGAGTACTGCACTCCTCTGTTCAGAAATCTACAGTAGCTCCCTATTGTCTCAAGAAGGAACTCCTCAGCCTGAAGTTTCAATCCTTCCCCAGTCTGGCTCCAACCCACTTTCCTAGTCTACATAACTTTCCTTCACATACTCTGTTTTTCAGCTAGTTGGCTGCAATTGCTAGTTTTTATCCAAAACTTAATATTCCATCTCCTGCCTCTGTGCAGCTATATATTTAATAGCTATTTAAGCTATCCCTGATATCTGGAATGTATTTGCTTTTCAGTGCCATCTGTATAAATCTTCCTTCAAGACTCACCCCCCTTTCCACTTGAGTTCAGGGACTGTTTTTGTCTTTCTTTGTATCTCCAACATTTTGAATAGTTTCTGGCACTGTGAAGGCACTTAATCAATGCTAGTTGACTGACTTTGGTTCTCACCTCCCCTGTGAAGTCTCTCATCTCTACAGATGTTAGTGTTCTCTCCATCCTCATATTGCCCTGAATTTATTTGCTTACATGTTGTATCTCTCTAGTGGAATAAAATTATGCTGTTTGAGGATAGGTGCTGTTTCATTTGTCTTTGTATTCCCATCACCTAGCATAGTGCATTATAATTTTGCTGTTGCTGTCAATTTATTTATTTATTTAGCTTTTTGGAGGGTAATTGGGGTTAAGTGACTTGCCCAAGGTCACACGGCTAGGGTTTTGTGTGTGTGTGTGTGTTAAGTGTCTGAGGCCCGGATCCAAGCACAGGTCCTCCTGACTCCAGGGCCGGCTCTCTATTCACTGTGTCAAATAGCTGCCCCTGTTGATTTATTTTTAAAAGATGTGTGATTTCATTGTTATGGGGGGACTACCAGTGACTAAATTGCCTCTTGCAACTTTTAGTCTTTAGAGAATTAACTGGGATCTTGAGAGTTTAAGTGTCTTGACTAGGATCATATAGCAGTGTGTGTGTCAGAGGTAGGACTGGAAACCAGGTCTTCCTGATGATCTCTGTTCACTATGCCCTGCTGCTTTTCACAGGAGCATGAGTGTCTTGTAAATAGTAGGAAATAACACACAGAACCACATGTCTATGTATATATATGTATACATCTAAACACACATAAGCATGCGTGTGTGTATGGGTGTGGGTATATAATATATCTAATCAATCTTCAATAGCACTGATCAATGAAGTGACCGATCCTGACATCCAGGGGCTTAGGGTAAGGTATTTCCTTTCAGTAGAGAGGTGGCAGACTGTAAGTGAAGGATGTTATCTACATGGCTATGTGTTGGGTTTTGGTTTGGGATTTTTGTTTTTGTTTTTGGCTTTTTACAAGTTCTAAACAATTGGTAGAGATTCATAGGGAAATAATAGTGATGAAATTAGTGATTAGAGATGAAAGAGACGTTAAAGATCATCAGGTCCAACTCTTTTATTTTACAAATGAGGAAAACTGAGGCCTAGCTAGTTTCCTAGGTGAGATTCAAACCCAGGCCTTCCTCATTTCAAGTCTAGTGCTCTATTCACTACACTGAGCTGCCTACATAACTTAGCGGTCATTCATGGACTGTTTTCTTTTATCCTTCTACTGTTTAGGAGTTTGTATCTTATCTCCCCAAATCTTTGTAAATTTCTGGAGGGTAGGGATCAAGTGTCATATATTCTTTGGATACCCCATAGCTTCTAGCATGATGCTTAGAGGTATGTTATACTTTCTGTTTTTGCTTTGGTCATGTCTTGGTGGAGTTCCGTTGTTCTGTGGGTGTTTGTCAATAAGTCAATAAACATTTAAGTGCCTACCATGTGCCAGGCACCATGCTAAGCATTAGGGATACAAATACAATAAAGAAATAAAGAAATAAATACAAAGTTTCTGCCCACAAGGACCTTGTATATGGGGAATCCAGAACACAAAAAAGAGCTGAAAAGGCAGTTGAGGTGAGCAGGTAGGGACATGATGGGAAGGTCCAAAGAAGTCCAAAGGTGGTATAACTTATGGGTAACAGAAAAAAGACTATGCCTAACCCCCCTTTTTAAATAGAGGCCCTGGAGCTCATGACCCTGCCCTCCATTCAGTATGGGTATATGTGTGTTATGTCACTAACTGATAACAAGAATTTCTTTCTTATTTTGCTCAACCTTTCCAAGGAGCACAAATCCGAGGATTGGGGATATCCTTCAGAAGCTAGCTCCATTCCTGAAGATGTATGGTGAATATGTAAAGAATTTTGACAGAGCTATGGACTTGGTAAACACCTGGACCCAGAGATCATCTCTCTTTAAAGATGTTGTTCAGAGTATCCAGGTATGTTGAGGGCCTTTCTTTATACCTCTGTCTCAAGAGTTAAAAAATATAGTTGGGAAGGGGGTTGGTAGTTTTAAAAATTTAATGAATCTCTATAGGTACCTAGTTTTACAGAGTGGAAAACATTGAAATTTCATCCATAATGGTATGTTAGAACCAAGATAGAGCCTGGTCTCCTTAATCTCTCTTGTCCATTTTGTCCCATTTGTCCTGTGACTACAGTAGCTTTTTAAGTGCCTCTTTGTCTTGGAATGGACATATAGGTTTCAGACTTCCCAACTGTTGCTGTTGCTCCTTCTGTGTGCCTAAGGAGACTACTGGGGGGAAAGTCCTTTGTGAAGTTAGAGGTTTTTTCTTCATTTGCAAAGATGCCTTCAACATCCTGTGACCATCCTTATTTACTCCATTCTTCCCCCTCCTCCTCTTCTCCCTTCTACTTCTTCCTCTATTTCTCTCCTCTTTCTTCCTCTCTCTCACTTCCCTCTGTCACTTCAGCTATATGGTTTTTTATCTTTGGTATTTCCTGTGTCTTTACATCATGTGAGAAACTGCTGCCATGATGAACAAAGTACTTTTGGGACTCAGAATTCCCAGGACTGATGAACATAGGGGAGAAACAAGGTTTGACCTTGAGGAAGATACTGTAAGAGTAGTCCTCAGACCAGTTCCTCTTTTCTTGTATAAACAGACACACTGAATGTGGTAAAATAATTTATCAGATTTCTGTGAAAAGAAAAGTGACAAAACATATCTCCATAAACTTATTCTGTTCCAGGGAAATCCTTTTTTTTTCTGTTAAGATAACTCTGGGGGCAGTTAGGTGACATAGTGGATAGAGCACTGACCCTAGAGTCAGGTGGACCTGAGGTCAAATCCGGCCTCAGACCCTTGACACTTACTAGTGGTGTGACCTTGGGCAAGTCATGTAACCCTGATTGCCTCAGGCCCTGCCCCCTCCAAAAGATAACTATTAAAGGTCACCGTCAAGGCCTTACTATTGTCTTTGAGGGTGCCTTGTATCATTAATAATTACAACAGTAGTTTTCTAACTTTGTGACTGGTTTTCTTGTTTTTCTCTCTTGTCCCTCCCTCTTTTAGACATAATAATCTTGTTTCCTAAAAGTCTCTTGGGCATAGAAGAAATTCCCAGATAGGTTGAGTTTGTGTTACTTTGACCTTTTAGATCACTTTTATAGGTTTGGATTTTCAAAATTAGCTATCCAGAGGTGACATCTCCTTTTGGGTACTACAGTTGAGGTAACTGTATTTGTTTTATGATTGAGTGAGCTTTCCCCTGGGTGTGGATTAGAGTCTCAGGTTATAGCCTACAATCTACATGCTTTGTTGGTTGGGAGGGGTTGGGGGGATTAAAAAAAATCTATACCCTCTGACCTAAACTTCTGCTGTTATTAATGACTATTTATTCTAACTCTGGAATTCTTTGAGTCCGTATGAGAGCAGACTCCCTGAATCTTTCATTAGGTTAGCTTCATTCCACTTTCACTTCAGCTTTGACTCTACTAAAATGGGCTTCAAAGCAGCTTTTTATCCAAAGCCCTTATTGATGACTTAACCTCACCCTTTCACCACCTTTAGATTAGGCTTGGGAGGGTGAACTATTAACTTGTCTTTTTTGAGTGCTCCTCACTCATTCTGCCATACCTGAATGTTCTTTACAAAGGAAAAAACAAACATTTCTATTCCATCAGTTATTTTTTATTCTGTGAGGTTTGGTTTCAACACAGACTGGCAGGAATATTTATGGTCTTTTTTTATCAGGACCTTCTGTGGAAGCTGCTTTGGATGGCATTGTCACTCCAAAGACTGACTTGTAGTATTTCTTCTCAGGGGACCTGGTGCTGTATCTCTGCCAGTTGCCAGCCATCAGTTCCAATCCACAGTTGCCAGTCTTTATTTGCTTGTATCACTAAAGCTGCACCAAAGAGGCTAAGATTGGATTGCCATTGTCAGTAGTCATACCCTGATTGTCTTGCTGGGTGAGCCTGCCCACATATTCTTTACCCCAAGACATCATTTCCTATCTACTTGACTGGACTACATTTTCCACCTGACCATTTTGAACCCAACATCCCAACCCCTAGTTGTGTCACAGTTGGGGAATAAGTTAGGCAAAGCAGGCAAATGTTTAAGATATGTAGAAAGGAGTACCATAGAGAGGAACATTTTAAATATTTATAAAGATACATATTTTTAATGTCAGAAAATCCCACACTCAGAGATTGTATGATATAGTTGAAAGAGTACTAGATTTAGAGTTAGAGGACATGGGATTTTAATCCTGTCTCTGCTATATAATAGCCCTGTGATATAATATTATATTAAATCTATGTTCCCTCATTGAGCCTCAATTTTGACATTTGTAAAATGAGAGCATTGACCTAGATGATCTCTAAGGTACTATTTAGTATAGCAAGTCAACTCATATATGTTTCACTAAAGGTTCAAAACTTTGAATGGACAACCATGGATATTGGTCTGCTTGATCAGCCTACATCATGGGTACTGTCCTGGACCTTTTAGGCCTACAACCCTAGTTTGACTCAGCTTTGACAACTTGTTCTACCCTGAATATCTTCTTTGCCTGTACTAACTA
This sequence comes from Gymnobelideus leadbeateri, assembly GCA_011680675.1. NCBI lineage: Eukaryota > Metazoa > Chordata > Mammalia > Diprotodontia > Petauridae > Gymnobelideus > Gymnobelideus leadbeateri. Next base: position 874,239 of record WOXC01009814.1, on the reverse strand, counting down.
ATTTCCAGAATTATGCCTTATTATAGTTAGCCAAGACAGGATGTACATCATTCCCCATGGAAACACCTCAACCTGAGTGCCCAACACCAAGGAAGCACCACAACTTATTTTTTTGAGATAAATGAGCACTTTTATTTCTTTGTTTCACAAATAAACTGGCTGAAATAGTTGTTTCCTGTGGGCTAATCAAAGAGACCAAATCCCATATCTTCATCAGACTCCTCCAATTCTTCCTTGGCTTTTACCTTGGCTGGAGCGGTGGCGGCAGCAGGTGCAGCAGAAGCTGGAGTAGCAGCCACAGGGGTGGCCACTGCAAATGCTGATGGGTCAGCCAAGAAGGCCTTCACCTTTTCAGTAAGTGGGAAGGTGTACTCAGTCTCCACAGCTACAGCCAAGACCCGCTTGTACCCATTGATGATCAAGTGGGGTACTGATGCAACAGCTGGGTAGCCAATCTGCAACAGACGCTGGTAATGTTACAGATACCCTCTAAGAACCGAAGATGCAAAGTCTCCTCCGTGATGTCCAGCACTTCAGGGTTGTAAATGCTGCCATTGTCAAACACCTGCTCAATGATCAGTCCAAAGGAGAATGGGGAGATGTTCAGCATGTTCAACAAGGTGTCCTCGCTGGCACCCACTTTGTCTCTGGTCTTAATCAGCTGCACATCACTCAAGATTTAAATGGTACCCCTTGGTACCATTTGGTACAATCTTGGTGGTGATACCCAGAGCCTGGAAGAAGGAAGTCTTCTCGGGACCCACCAGTATTCTGTGCTGGCACAGTGACATCACATGGGGCAATGGCACCGGCATGGGCAGCAGCTGGCACCTTATTGGCTAGAAGCATATCCCTAATCTCAGTCAGATCTTCCTTGGTGAACACAAAGCCCAAGTTCCCCTGGATATGAGGCAGCAGTTTCTCCAGGGCAGGGTTGTTCTCCAGATGCCCACGAATGGCTTTGCGCATCATGGTGTTTTTTCCCATCAATACGACGGCCTTCCCATGGAGGCACATCCAGATCTGCTGCATCTGCTTGGAGCCCACCTTGTCTGCTCCCACAATGAAGCATTTTGGATAATCATCCAAAAGTTGGATGATCTTGAGGAAGTAATTCGATTTCCAGGTAGCCCTGTCTTCCCTGGGCATCGTGGAGATGCTTCAGGGATTGCCACACGGAGTTTAAAGACGATGTCACTCGCATGAGGACGCCTGGGGAGAGAGCACCACAACTTATCCTGGTGCTTCAAGGACATATGGCCCAGTAGTGGAGTGATCACAGAATTTGGAGTCAGAGGAGCTAGGTTTGAAACCCAGCTCTACCACATACTAGCTGTGTGACCTTGGACAAATCAAACTCGCTTTATCTCACTTTCCTCAACTATAAAAGGAGACGGTTAGATAAGAAGACTAGGTTTTTCCCTAGCTCCAAGTCTTATGTTCCTATAGCTTATACTTCAGCTTTTGTCTTCATTTCCAAATGCTGTGTCCCATTAAATGGGAGCTGTAATTGATGCATTGACTCAGTGAACCATAAAATTTAAGACCTATATATATAAGTGCCATTGAAATACGTTTACTCCCCTTCAAGACTCAAGTTTGAGACCAGATGAGTTTCATTTATTCTTCCAGTGCATATTTTTTAAATGAATAAAAGGTATGGGTGATCACCTTACTTTGATAACTGAGCTTTAAACCAGTTTGGCCCTCCCACCACAAGGTGAATACAATTGGGTGATGTACATTTTCACCAAGGTGGTCCATTTTATCTCAAAACAAGTTCTGTATACCTCAGGCTGGTATATTTTTAACTATGTAGGTTTCCACAAGAAGCCCTCAAAGATGATTGTAGAAAGTGAGAGCAAGCAGATCTCTTAGAGATCCCCTAACTAGCTCTTTTGTTTGTCTCCTTTTAGTTACTTAAAATTCTTCACAACCTGTCCCCTTCCTTCCTTTCCAGTCTTTTTACACTTCACTCTCTTCCATGCACCTTGTGGCCTAGCTACACTGGCTTACTTGCTGTTCCTCACACATGACACTTCATGTCTTTGCATAGGCTGTCCCCCATACCTAGAAGCTCTGCCTCATTTTTGCCTTTTAGGTTCCCTGGAATCCTTTAGACTCAGCTCAGATCCTACCTTTTGTAGGAGACCTATCCTGATCCCCATAGGTAGTAGTGCCTTCCCCTCTGAGATTATCTTCTAGCCACTCTGTAAGACCTTATACATACCTAGTTATTTTCCTGTTTTTCTCCCTCATTAGACTGTGAACTCCTTGAGAACAAGGCCTTTACTTTTCTTTTTTTGCTTTTTTTTTGTATCCCTAGCACTTAGCACAGTGCTTGTGAAGTAAATGCTTGTTGACTAACTGCCTTCTAAATGAGCCTTGGACCTCTTTATCTATCTGATTGACCAACCAAATATGGACAAACAAATGGAACGAGTCAGTCTCACACCTGAACAATACACTTGCTGTTTTCTAGCAGGCCAGTGGAATGTTTGGTTTTCTCCTTTCTGGCTTTCATAAGACTTACTTTCACCACTAACATGCACATTCAGATATTTGGATTACAGTACTTTGGACATAGTTGGCACTTAAGAAATTCTTACTGAGTTAACTTAAAAGGGCTTTTCCCCTGAATTCATGTTTCTAATCCTTTTCTCGCCATTCTGTGTCCTATCTGTCATCTGTGCCTTTGGTAGTTGGGGATACAAACTGCGAGGCAAATGTGCCATACTGATCCACAGGTGACAGTAAACTTATGTGGATTAGTCTAGGTGGCAGTACTGATTGGGCTACCGGTATCTGTGGAAGGTGAGGCATGACTCTCTGGCTCTGGAAAGCCCTCACACTAGGCCTCCTTTGTGAGCTTGCCGAATCCCTACCATGTCATTCAAACTGGACCTCCCAAGATCTCTTAAGAGTCATTCAGCCTTCTTTATCTGATTGCTTAGATAAATAGTAGTACCAGGACAACCTCTTCCTGGATAGTCACCCCCTCATGCCAATCCCCCGTCCACACAGCCATATAGAAGTTGGATCCTAAAAGTTATTCCACATGTTCACAGCCAACATGCCAGACTTCCCTCCAGCCTGCCTTGGGGGGCCTCTAAGAAGAGCAGAGACTAGTTGAAGAGAAGGTTAGATGAATGGTGATTCCTCTGAGACCTAGCCTTTTGGTGATTGCTATCACCAGCCCTAATCTCCTATAGGTCTCTGCTTTGTTTGAGGGAGCAAAGTACCAATTATTATGTGCCAACACCACTGTAAATGCTTAAAACTGTGGGTAAGAGAATACAGGCTTGAACCTAGTTGATATTTATGCCCTGGTTGCATTATTGTGAATATCCTCTCACCTATAACAGAACTGGAGACATTGTTCTCAGTTTCCTTCTCTGAACTCCATTCATTCTCTGTTTGTTCCTTTAGGTCCACTTTGAACCTTGGCTACCAGTCCTTACCTGTGTACTTTGATTCTGCTCCTGCCCGTGCCCTCATGCCTGGTCTAGGTGTCTAGCCATCAACTCTGCCTCGAGTTCTCAAACTCAGCACTTTACCAACACATCTCATCTGGCCTGAAACCCTGGACTCTGACCTTAGCTTTGTCATAAGGATTCACTGTATCTGCAGGTCCCCTCTGTCTTTCTCATTAGCCTTCCCTTCTCTAAACCTGCTTTTCAGCTTCATCACCTGTCGTGTCCTGCAAGCCTGGCCTCACTACTCAGAGTTCTTGGCTTCTCCTGATTTGTCCTGTGGCTGTTGATCACTGCTTCTTTCTACTCTCTGCCCACTTCCAACAGAGGCTTGATTTAATTCCTGAAAGATCCAATACCTTTCCCCTCTGAATGATTTAAAACACAATTTGAACAGATCAGATTTTAAATGAGAATTTATCTTATGGCTTCCTTGCAATTCATTTCTTTTTCTTTTTCTGGTATTCCGTGTCCATTATGTTTTTGTCCATAGCTCAGCAAGGAAGACTTAGTTTTATTTTAAAGTTAGTGATTTTGTTAAACTTACAAGAAAAAAATTTAAGAGACTTATATTTATGGCTACAATTATATCCTTAAAACCAAAACTACAAGTCAAAATTGCCACTAAGTTAGTAATTGACTAATTTTTCTTCATTTCCCCATATGATGGAAAGAATATAAAACAGATTGGAGTAAATGTGATTGTTTCAGGTTTCTTCACCAGTACAATATATATATTTTCTATAAACTCAAACTGGTTGGTATGACGTGGATCAGAGAGGAAATTAATACAGAGCTGGGGTAAAAGCTTTGTGGATCTTTGGACCCCACCCTCAAACCCCAGCAGAAATGTTGGAGCCACTTTGTAAACATCCCATGAAGTGGGTAGCACTTGGCATTTTATGTCCTTTAAAAGATTTTAAATTGCTTTTTCCCGTATGTAGGAAGCTTCATGAATCCTTTCTGTTTCTGGAATTTTTGTTCCTCTTTCCAGCTAAAGTGCTTCTGCAATCTGGGAAAGCCTTGGTTTACAAAACACTTAGAAATAATAGATTACCCAAAGGCAGCACAGTAGAAATATGGTTCACTATACAGCATAGTAGCTGGTGATTTTCTAAGTCAAACAGTGTTTCTGTGATGCACTGACTTCGTAAAATAGGTCAGGCTAGCATGTCTCTGCTTCCCTGTCTGTGATGGGGGTGTGGAATAGGATAGGAAATCCTAGGCTGCTCAGGACATTGAACCAGCAAGCAGTGCAGCAGCCTGCCAACAGACCATTATTGCCCCTACTTTGGCATTTGAGATTCTCAGCTTATCCTTTAGGACTAGCATTTTATCAGCCTCTATTTGAACCCCGATTTGTAATTTGCTGGCTAAATATCTGAATGTAGGAGGCTAAGTTCCTGCAGAGTTAACGATTGGCTAATTTTGCTCCATTTCCCGAAATTCTGGAAAGAAGATAAAGTAGATCATAGTAAATGTGATTATTCCAGGTTTTTAGCCAAGCTGTCTTTTCTATGAACTCGAACTGGTTAGTATGGCAGGGGTCCAGACTGATACATGAAGTCACTGTTTGGGTAGTGGTGAATTCACTGAGCTGGAAGTAAAATGATCTGGGTCCTAACTCTGCTACTTCCTACCTATGTGATATTGGGAAAATCAATTCCCTTTTCTATGCCTTAGTTTACAAATTTTTAAGTTGAGGGAGAGTGGACTTCAATGATTCCTAAGGTCTCTCGAAGCTATAAAGATCCTATTACCCACTTACAGTTACCCATTTTCTTTATTCACAGTAAAAACCTTGTAAACAAGTGATTGGATTTTTAATTATGACCAGAATTTGGGAGCTAACATGGTGGTAGGAACAGTTGAAAATATCTGCACTTTTCTGAGCACAGGAAGGAAAGGATCCAGTCTTAATTGCTCAAGAAAGGTAGAAATTATTTAACATAGCATTGATAGGAATTGGAAGAAGCATGGTGATCTTCATTTAATCTACCTTTTTTCCCCCTGAAAGAATACCATTGTACTAGTAGTTTGAGGGCCAAGGACAGGCCAGATTTCAGGGTGTACTGGTGTGTTTGCATTAATTTCTGTTGGTTGGTTACTTTTCCTAGCTGGGTCTAACTGTATATTTCTGAATTTTGTCCCAACAGAAACAGGAGGTTTGTGGGAATCTGACATTACAGCATCACATGCTAGAGCCAGTACAGAGAATCCCTCGCTATGAGATGTTGCTCAAGGATTATTTGAAGAAGCTTCCTGGGGAGTCTCCAGACAGAAAAGATGCAGAAAGTAATATACATTCCAGTTGCTGTGTGACAGGGACAAACAACATCCTTTTGGGGGCAAAGGAAAGGAGGAAGGGAATGCTTTACAAAGCTACTAGGGAAAAGGAGCTTTGCTGAAATAAATTAAGCATTAGAAGGATTCCAAATGTCTTTCAGACATACTTTAAGAATCTTGTCAGACAAATACTGTTAGCCTTTTGGGGAGCTAGAATAATGAGGACAGGACACTAGAGCATACTCAAGCGCCCCTTTCATTTCCCAGAGTAAGTATGCCAGTGTTCAGGGTTGATCTTCTCCAAGGAAGGTCCCGTATGGTTATACATGTGGTTTCTTCCTGGGAAAGTCATCACAGCCTTTGTTGAAGTGGCTCTGCTCTCTTCTCCTAATAAAGATTTCCCCTGTATATCTTGTCCTTCCCCTAGGCTTCCCTCTCCCTTCCATTGTCACAGCCTGATTCCCAAGTTTAGTGTCTATCCAGTATACCATATGTGCAGGGGTGTGTGTGTGTGTTTGTGTGGTGTAGTGGATAGACCACTAGACTTGGGAGTCAGGAAGACCTGTGACCCAAGTCACCTCAACCACTTACTAGCTGTGGAAGTGCAGGAAAAATGGTTTACCTCTTTCAGTCTTACTTTCCTCTCCTGTAAAGTAGGGATAATACAAGAGCCTATCTCATAGGGTTTTGGGGTAGCTCAAATGAGATAATATAGCTAAAGTACTTTATAAATATCTGCTTACATCATCATCATCATCATTAATGTGATTGGCCTGAACCAGATTTTAGAAATAATGAAGGAGGTAGTTCTAGAGGTGATCTGGTTGAAATTGGAAAGGGCAGAGAAGAAGAGAGATGATTGGGAGAAGGGTCATTGAAACAAAACTCAGGGTAAATACCAAGTTGGAATATCCATATGAGGAAGGTAGTATATTAATAAACTAGCAAGAACCTAGATCAATGCAGTCACTATTCTTGACTCCAGGAGAATAGTGATGAAACATTGGCAGTGAAATACACCTCCCTCCTCTTGGTAAAGAGCTGGTGGATTGCAGGTGCAGAATAAGGAATATACTGCCAGAAACAGTATGTCAGTTTTTGAAAACTTAACTATACTTTGATATAAGAGAGGATTCCATTGGGGGGATACTCCTTATTGGAGGGTTGATATAGAAAGATCTGTTTGTTCCAGGAGCAGATTTATCAAAGCTTTGGAGGAATATGGAGAAGTAGTTGTTAATCCTAGTTTAACCCTCCCTGTACTGAGGTAGAACTTTGTAAATTAAGCAAGTCTCTTATTTGTGCATGCATAATAGGTCTTCAGTAAATATTTTCTCTTTTGACAGAATTACTAAACTCCTATTCAGGGGAATGTTTAACTATGGTTTGCCTACATCTTAACAAAGCATTTATTAGTCCTTTGTGCTATTGTGTAAGAGTTAGAGAAATGCAGGATAGATGATAGCATTATCAGGTAATTAAATAAGTAGACTTAGAAAGTGCTCATTAATGGTTCTATGTCATCTTGGAAGGAAATCTCCAGTGAAGTGTCCCCAGGGCCCTGTGCTTGGTCCTGTGCTGTTTAACATTGTATTTGGTGATTTTGGAAGAAACCAATAGAAAGTATGTTTATCCTATTTAAAGGGGACATAAAACTTCAAGGGATTGCTAGTATTGGAATACAAAAATGGAATCCCAAAAGATCTTGCCAGACTAAGACACTGGGTTGAATCTATCTCTATAGAATTTAATAATAATAAATGTAAAGTCTTATTAAAATAATAATAAAGTCTTATCTGTAAAATAATAAATATAAACCCAAAAGTGGATTTAAAAAATGGACTTTGCAAGTGCAAGATAGAGGGTAAGGATGGCCAGTCTGCAGTTTGTCTGGAAAAAATAAGTGAGGATTTTAGTGGACTAAAAGCTCAATGTGAGTTATCAGTGTGATATGGCAATCAAAAAGAAGCTAATGCTATATTGGACTGCATTAAGAGAGGCACACTTTCCATGAATAAGGAGATAAATAGTTCCTGACTCTACCTTCCTTAGTCAGATGACATTTGGGTCTTTTTGTTTTGGTCTGGATACCACAGTTTAGGAATTACATTGACAGAAAGAGAGCACCACAGGAGTATAGCCAGGATGATAAAGGGGTTAAGTTCATGAGGATCAGATGGAGGAACTGAGGATGTTTAAATCAGATTCCTTAAAAAAAAAAAAAAGACGAACCACATCTGTTTTATTATTCAAATGAATTTCCTTTAAACCAGAGAAAGTTAAGCAGAGCAGAATTTTCTCCAGTAAGAGAATATACTTTGAGAAATCACTATGGCCATAGAAAACTATTAGCAATATAAGCAGACTTCAAGCTCTCTGAGAGTAGGAACTGAGTCTTAGGTCTAAGTGGGTAGAGTAATACTCTGCACAGAGTAGATGCTTAATAAATGTTTGATGCCGCTATTTTAATGATGAACCTTTAATTGCAGAATCCTTGGAACTCATCTCCACAGCAGCAAATCACTCAAATGCAGCTATTCGAAAGATGGTAAGTACACAATGTTCGTGGCCTGCCCAGGGTAGACGAGCCAGCCCTCATGTGAACCTTCTTTGGGAAATTCTTTTTCTATTATTCAGGACTTTCTTAGAATGTGCTCACTTCTCAACTCTACTTCTTAGAATTTCTGAATTCTTTCAAGATACAGCTCAGGCCTTTTCTGCTCTTCCTTTATCCCAGACCCAGTTATTAAGCCTCCTATGCTCCTGATTACATTGTACATATTTTGTATTTACTTCTTTGTGTGATTGGTGGATACCATCAGTATAGTGGAATCTCTTTATGGGCAAAAACTGTTTCCTTTTTTGTCTTTGTACCCCTTCCACCATTGCCTTGAAGTGTGTTACACAAGATTAGGTGATTATGCATATTTTTGCATCCAGTTGAATTTCATATGAAGAAAATTTTATATTTTATTAAGCAATAGGGCAGGCAGCGATGTGATATAATGAATAGAGTGTTGAACCTGGAGTCAGGAAGACTCATCTTCCTGAGTTTGTATGTGACAGATATTAGCTGTATGATCCTAGGCAAATCACTTAATCTTCTTTGCTGCAGTTTCCTCATTTATAAAATGAGCTGGAAAAGGAAATGGCAAACCACTTCAGAATCTTTGCCAAGAAAACCCCAATAAGGTCATGAAGAGTTGGGCATGACTGAAATTGAAAATGTTTTAGGTAGGAATGTGACATGGTCAAGCCTGTACATTAAAAAGATTAATCTTGGAGGATTCATAGGTTGAGGTAGGGAAATATTAGAGATAGGGAAACCAGTTAAGATGTAATTATGATAGTACAGGCAAGAGTAATTAGTACCTGAATTACAGTAGTTACAATAGGAGTGAAAAGGAAGATGTAAGAGATATCAGGGAGATAGAATCAAGGGGGCTGTGGCAACTAATTGGATGTGTAGGATGATAGAGAAGAGTCAGAGTTGGCTCTTAGTTTTCATACCCTGGTGTCTTTAATACTGGTAGTTCCATCAATAAGAGCAGGGAAATTAGGAGGATTTAGGGGTATAGGTTTAGAGGGAAAAGTGAATTCAGTTTTTGACATTGAGTTTGAAGTGCTGGTACAACTCTGTTTGTTTGTTTTTTTACATGTTGCTGGTACAACTCTTAAGTAGAGATGTGTAGCAGACAGTTGGAAATAGAATATTTATCAGCTGTGTGATTCTGAACAACTAAATTAGTCTCTCTCAGCCTCAGTTTTTTCATCTTTAAAATGGAGATAATAATAACACCTATTTCACAAGGTTGTTGTGAGAATCAAATTAAATAACTTATGTAAAGTGCTTTGCATGCATTAAAATACCATGTAAATCCTATTATTATTACTATAAGAGTGGAGTTCAAGGGAGAAGTCAAGGCTAAAGGCGTCAACTTAGGAGTTAAATTTATAAAAAGAAATGTAAAGTCCTCAGAGGGAGAATACATAGATTTATGCATAGAAGTGAATGGATCCCTGGGAGTAGAAGAGATTAGAGAAAAGAAGAGCCATGGACACATTCCTGAGGACTGAGAGACTCCTCATATCATGTAAATTGGCAAGGATAGCAAAACCTAGGCTTAGGCAATGTTTGAAGGGTACTGGGAAGACACGTAAAATAACCCATTAGTGGAACTAGAAATGGGGCCAGCCATTTTGCACATCACTTTGGAGTAAGGCAAACAAAATGAGTAAGCTGTGGGTTGTAGTTAACCCACTTTTGACCCAGTGGACCCAACCTACGAGTAGAGGGACTTTGGCTGTGATTTCACTGATGTAGGGACTTTCTGAGTGAAGAAACTCCTCTTACCAATACAGGGTGGCAACTTCTCTTTTGCTGATAGACTTACAAAGCTGCCTAAAGCACTCAGAGGTTAAGTGATATATAGCCAATATGTGTCAGAGACTGAACTTGAACCAGGTCTTCCTGCCTTTGAGGCCAACTCCTACTGCACCATGATGTTTTATATTATATACTTGAATATCACTCTAAGGAATTCAAAGACAAAATATTCATATCAGCATTCTTTGTGGTAAAAAAAATAGAAATAAAGCATGTGTACATTGATTAAATAATGGTAAAAAAAAGTCAATAAATAAATATTTATTAAGCATTTACCACATGCTAGGTACTGTGGATACAAGTACAAAGAATGAAACAGTCTCTACTCCCAGGAAGCTTCTATCCTAATGGGGGTAAATACAAGTATATATAAAGTATCTATGCAGGATAATTATAAAGTTAGCTGTAGGGATCAAGAAAGACTTTAAGCACAATGTGGTCCCTCAGTTGCTTCTTAAATGACAAGCTGGAAAGTCTCTGAGGGAAGCCATAAGATTAAGGAGGACGTGAAAAGGTTCCTTACAGAAGTTGAGATTTTAGCTAAGGCTTGAAGAAAGCCAGGAGGTAGAAATGAGGAGGAAGTGCTTCAGAGGACATGTGACTCTGCAAAAGACAGGAGGACTAATATTTTCTGGAGCCCTGTTACTATGACTTATTATCACTTATACTTTATTGTTAAACTTCTGGATCCATTTATTTTTCAAAAGTAAAACACAGAGTATCTACAAGTTTTGTTTTATAGGTGATAAACAGAATTTAAACTAACTTGATAAAGAGCTGACTCCAGGAGATCCAGAGGCAGTATATAGAGGAGGAGTTGTCTGTTGATTAACTTGGCCAAGGGAATGAATGTGAGAGAGCAGAGAGTGAATTGGAATGTTACAACTCAAAAAGTTCCAGACAAGACAGAAGTGAATATGTTGGTTTTACTCTTCTGTTTTTTCTTTTTTAACCTTTGTTGTAAAGGAAGGCTTGCTGAGTGAGGGGATATATTCAGAAATAAATGTGCTATAAAAACAAAAGGCTGATAAAATTAAAAACAAAGGACAAAAAAATTTATTTACATTCCAGACAGGAGATACAGATTTATTTATTCCTAGCTAATCCTTGATCAAAAGTTTGTATAGATCTAGAGATGAAAGGGACCTCAAAGGCCAACCAGGTCAGTATCTCATTTTTCAGATAAGGAAATTAAGGCCCAAGATCAAAACTCTTACATCATTTAAAGAGGGTCAGTAGTAGGTAAAATGATGGAACTCTCATCAAAAGGAGCCTATTTGACTCTAAAATAGTGGATTTCTTACTTATAATTTGTATATTATCCAGAAGTCTTTGGATTCTCTGATATTCTTAATAAAACTCTAACACTCTAAATAACATTCAAATACCTCAAATTCTACTGACATCCCATAAGAATGATATGGAAGATGCTGTCAAATGCTAAACTACAATGAATATACATTATTTCTACAACAGTCCTTGATCTATTACTTGTAAATTTTTACCTAAAAGGAAACCAGATAAGTTTGCATGATGTTCTTAGTGAACCCATGCTGACCTGTGCTGGTCACTATACCCTTTTTCAAATGCTCACAAACTATCTGTTGAATAATTGATGCCATATATGCTATAAATCAAATATTATTATATTGTTCTGTTATTGCCTAAATCATCTTTTTTTTCTTTTTGGAAACTAAGCATCAGGACATAATTTTTTCTAATTATTTTCAAGCAAATCAACTCATTTATTCAGGAAACATATATGAAATGCCTACTAGGTTCATTGTTTGGTGTCTGGCACATAATAAGTACTTAATAAATGTTTATTGAATGAATGAATTAACATAATGCCAACTATGTGCCAGGCACTGTGTTAGGTGCTTTCTAATTATTATCTCATTTGATACTCCCAGCAACCCTGGGAGATAGGTGCTATTTTACAGATGAGGAAACTGAGGCAAAACAGTGGTTAAGTAACTTGCTATTAAGTGTCTAAGATTGTATTTGAACTCAGGACTTCTTAATTCTAGGCCCAGTGCTCCATCCACTGAATAAGACCCCATCTTTTCTCACAAATAGTTCATAAACCAGTATGGGAAATTAGGCATACATTCTGATAAACGTAATACTCAGCAGAATTTAAGTAAATGAGAATGCCACTGAGTACAAGTATTCAGTGAATTAGCAAGTGTCTACTGGGTACCAACTGTGTGCCACCCATTGAAGACATACAGTACTAGGAGTACCAACACGAAAAAATGAGATGATCCCTACTCTCAAGGAGTTCCCAGTTTATTCAGTATAATTATCTTACAGAAAAGTATCCAGAAGCACAGGAAAGCCAAATGATTTACCCAAGTTCAAGTCACTTCGTAAGTCTGTGTTAAGTGAATGCCCACTCATCATGTTGTAGGCACTAATGAATCCCAAGTCAAATGTCTTTATCTACTGTACATATAGTAAGAAAACATTTATTTGTAGTTTTGTAAATTTATTTTCTCTTGGTAAGAATTAGGGATATTTAACTTAGAGAGAAGGCATGGGGAGAGAGGTTGGAGGGAAGACCATAATTATTGCCTCAAAGTATCTGAAGAATTGTCATATAGAAGAGTGATTGGAATTGTTCTGCCTGGCCCCAAAGAGCAGAATGTAGAACAGGGGGAGGAAATTGCAAAGAGGCACAATTAACCTTGACATAGAGAAATAAGGACATCTTTTCACTGTAGCCAAAAATTTGAAACCAAGGAGTTGCCCTCTGTAATGGGAATGGGAATTTGAAGATCTTTCCTACCCCTTAATAGACCTAGGAGGGAGTTTGAGGACCTCCTCGGCTGAGAAGATAAACTCTGCCCCCTGATAGGCGAAATGTAGTCACATGGAATCTGTGGTGGGAGGAGTTTGCTGAGGAGAAGCAGAGCTCGCAGGAAGCTGGATTGGAGGGAGTCTAACAGTTGTAGACAGTTGGGACAGAGGAGCTTGAAGAGATAGAGAGTTTTGTGAGTAAATATTGATCTCATATTGGTTTGTGGGAAGGCTAAAACATGCTATGGCTCTCAGCATTATTATGGCCTCTGAATATCTTTGGTACTTTGGCTTACCGGTTTTGGGATTCAGTTTTCTGGTGTTTAAAGAAATCCTTCAACTTTATCCTCTATCTGGAGAGTTTGACACATTTTGCGATCCAATGCCATGCGATAGTCATAGTCACCATCTTTATAGTGATCACGAGCGATGTAAATATTGCATTGGCGATACACCCTCCAATTGGGGAATGACCATAGTATATTATTGTGTCACAAGAAATGATAAAATGGACAGTTTCAGAGGAAACTTGGAAGATCTTTATGAACTATTGCCCAACAAAGTAAGCAGAATTAAGAAACAATTTCTACAGTGATGACATTATAGAGAATTTTTTTTGGAAATATTTTAGAGCTCTAATCAATGCAATGACAAACCATAAGTCCAAAAAAAACCCAATGAAAAATACTTGCCTCCTGAAAGAGATGGTGAACTTAAAATGCAGAAAGAGATACTTATTTTTGGACATGGCTGGTATAGGAATTTGTTTTGCTAGATTATGAAGAAAAGTATTGAAGGATTTTTTTTTTTGAACTGCTTAATGGGGAGGGGGATAGGACAGGACAGATAAATTTTTTTAAAACCTTGTAAAACAGAAAAACATAATAGCTGACATTTATATAGTCCTTTAAGGTTTGTAAAACTCTATGCATACATTATCTGCTCTAATCTCATGTGATCTATAAAAGAGAAGACCTAGAGAGAACATGTTAATTGTCATAAAATATTTAAAGTACTATTATTATATTGGAAAGGGATCAGATTTATTCTTTTTGGCTCCAGAGGGGAGGATTAGGAGCAATGAATGCAAATTAGAGGGCATATTTAGACTTGATACAATAAGTAACTTTCTAATCATTATAGCTGTCTAGAAATGGAATGGGCCACTTTGGCAGGTTATGAATTTCCCCTCACTAGAGGCCTCAAGCAGAAGTGATCACTTACTGGGGAAGTTGCAGAGGAATCCTAGTTTAGGTACTAGATGACCTTTTAAGGTCATTTCCAACTTGTTGGGTTTCTGAGAGCTTATCTCTGTTTTAAGGGAGATAAAGTTGAAGGATTTATTTAAACACCAGAAAACTTAATCCCCAAAATGCATGAATCTGACAGAAACAGGAATAAGGAGTAAGATTTTAACATAAAACATGGAATTCAAGGGGATTGCATTTTAAAATAAAATTACAGGAGTGACTCTCCAAGGAGTCATATAGGGCTTGCCTATCTTCCTCACAAGACATGAATGGTCTCCACCCAAAACCCAGGTCAACTGTAGATCAGGGATTGTACAAATTAACAATTAAAGGCATTGAAACAGAGCCTTCCCTAACACTTAGTATTAGAAATAGTTCACTGGGATGGTTATGCATCATCTACCTGAATATGGGCTGAAGTTACCCATTTGTGGTACTTCCTTTTGCCTTGTGTCATTCAGGGGAACATTAACTGTTAGTCGGAGACCCTTTGAGACCTGGGATTATCTTCTGTTTCTTGCTCTCACATTTGGCACATGTCATTGAGATAGGTTTCTAGCTGAATATGTTTGCTGTCTACAAAACATGACTTTTTAGCCAACATTCCCAGCCTGGAAAAACTGTCACTAAATGATCAGTGTCTTCCTGAAAACAAATACTTCCTTTTGATAGACAAGCCCCAGGCCATATCAGCCCATTGAAAAGGTTCCTGTAAACTCAGTGGTAATTGCTACTTATATGTGTGATCACTGACAAGTGAACTAAGCTTAATCTGTACATCCTAGCTTCTGGTCAGTGAGGAAGGACGTGGATGTTGAAGAATCAGATGCTGAGTCTTATTTTACAAAAAGTTTGATTGCTGATGTATAAGTAATGGAGAAGACTGTATACGGAGCCCACAGGATCATGAGATTTAGAAGTAGGATAGCTTTAAAAGTAATCTAATCCAGTTTCTTTTACTATTAAGTAAACTGAGGCCCAGGGAAAGTAAACGACCAAGGTTGCACAAATATCAGAGCCAGAATTGAACACAGGTTTGCTTACTCCAATTCTCCTCCTCTTAACTGCTATATACTACGTAGCTTCCCATAGGGGAAGGCTTTGCTGGTCAGCGAATATGTCTCTGTAAACTGCTTCCACTCAGGCACAGTTGAAAGAGACAAACACCAAGCACAGCCTTGTTTGGGTATATCCCTGATTACTGATCTGACAGGAGAGTACTCTGTTAAATGAATTAGGGGCTTATTAGTCAAAGGAATGCTTCTTGGTGTCCCCCCACCAAACAGTTATGGATTCCCTGTAGTCTGTGATTCTTCTGCTAGAAGTGACATGGGATGCAGAAGAAGGTTTTCCTTTGTCCAGTTCTTTTAATATAGAAAATGTACTGCTGTACATTCTGAGGCTAGAAGGAAAGAATTGGGGTTACTGAATTTTTTCAGAAATTATTTGAAACCAGGGGGGAAAATGTGCTGACTGAATTACTTCTATGTCAAGAAGTATATTTTGCATTCATTCATTTATTGAACAAATATTTATTAATTGCTTACTGTATACAGAGCTAGGTTATTCATGTCTTAGTCATGTCAAGCTAGTCTTAGAAAAGTCTCATAAAAGCTGAGATGTGCTGTAGATAACTTTAATGTATAAAGTTACAAGTTAAATATTTTTGTGAGCTGCAAAGTACTCTACAAAAGGAAAGGATGCCCTCCCAGTAGGATCAGGGAGGACTTCCAGAAAAGGAAGTTGAATTAGGCCCTTTAGGATAGATAAGAATGTAAGTGAAGGCAAGCAGGGCTAGGCATGCATACCAGCGTGATCCAGGAGAGTGCAGTGTGTGTTTAAAATTGAAAAATTATAGTCCAGTTTGGAGCATGGTTTGAGTGGTGGGGCACAATGGAAAATAAGACTAGAAATGTAGTATGATACCATATTGTAGAGGGCTTTGAATGTCAGGCAAATGGGTTTAGACTTTACTTGGAAGATTATAGAACATCAATGAATATTTTTTTAAAAAAGAGCAACATAACAAGATCTAGGCATAAGAAAAATGAGCCTGGCAGCTATGTGAAAGATGGATTGGAAGAAGTAGAAAGTGGAGGAAGGAAGAATTGTCTAGGAAATCATTGCACTAGTTCATGTTTCTGGCAATGAGGGCCTGTACTAGGGTGATGGCAGTGGGAATAGAGAGGAATGGACCGATATGAAATTTTGTAGAATTGACAAGACTTTGTAACTGATTGTATGTGGAAGGTGAGAGAGAAGGAATGGTCCAGGATATCCCTAAGGTCATAAAATGGTCCTCGATTTCCCCTTTTGTCAAATGAAGGTATTGGGCTAGGTAGTCCCTACGGTCCCTTTCATATTTGTCCTTCCTGGTCTGCTGTTCTCAAGTGTATAATTTTCCAAATGTTCGTGGCCTGCAACAGACAAGGAGAAACAAACTTTATTTTTTCTGTCTTGCCTCTAGCTCAGTTTTGCTTCTCTTCCAGGAAAAGATGCACAAGCTCTTGGAGGTGTATGAACGTTTAGGAGGAGAAGAAGATATCGTTAATCCTGCAAATGAACTTATTAAAGAAGGCCATATTCAGAAGCTATCTGCAAAGAATGGCACTGCTCAAGATAGGTACTTGTTCCTGGTGAGTTGCAAACCTGATCTTCAATCTGCTTTCCTCAGTCAGTGTTCCACATATACCCATGACTAGCCACACTTGTACTTGTGTGGGAGATAGAGGCAGCACAGAGGACAGTCCAGCCAATAGTGCTGTCTTGCTCTGCTAGCAGACAGCCCAACTCCCAGGAAATCCAGCCCTTGTCACCACTGGGGTGGTGGGTTGTATTAAGTAGGACTGGAGAACTATGAGGCAAAATATGGAGGTATGGGGGAGGGGCAGTTGTCACCATGGGCAGGGAGTCCTCATCTCCCTTCCAGGGAATAAACATGCCACCCCAGGATATATTCAGAGGGGAAAAAGTTACCTAGTTAGGCTCTTAGAATGTCTGATGGAACATAAAATAAGTTTAGAAAGTTAGCATAGGACCATATTTTATAGAGTCTTGATTAATAGGTAAAGGAGTCTGAATTTTATTCAGAAGACTATAAAGTATCACTGGAGGTGTTTTAACAAAGAAGAAACTTCACTAAATGTATGCATAAGCACAGTGTATCTATTAGCCATGTAAAAGGTAAATGAAGTGGAAAAAGGGAAACATCTAGCAGATTATTGCATTAGTCCTAATGTTCGTTCCCTCTTTGTACTGGGCTACTTATATCTCTTGGGACATTATGGAGAAATCTGTAGAGAACCGACCTCTGTGTCCCTGGACAAGTCACTGAACCTTTCATTGTATCAGGCAACTCTAAAGATTCCAAGTTATACAGAAGGGGCTGATCTGCATTTGTAGAGGGAGCTCCTCACCAGGAGCTCCCTAACATCAAGGAAATTACAAGGCCAATCTTCTCCCTCCTTTCCCCCACCAATGATGCTTCAAGTTTTGTGGGTCTTGGACCTGCTAGCTTAGCAGAGGCTGCCTTTCCCAAGAGGGCAGGAACGCTTCTACTGGGACTTCAGTCTCTTTTCACATCTCTGTCACATGAGACATGGCCCTTATTTCTGGGCTTCACAAAGGAATTGAAAGAAAAGCTTTGATCCCATCCTTCTTCTTTTCATGCTATCTACCAAGATTCTAGCTGCTTGAATTTCTTTGTTAACATTTTAAATGGTGGGGCGGCTAGGTGGCTCAGTGAATAGAGTACTGGCCCTGGAATCAGTTCAAATCCAGCCTCAGACACTTGATACACTTACTAGCCTTGTGGCTTTGGGCAAGTCACTTAACCCCAATTACCCTCCAAAAAAAAAAAAAAAGGCAAAAAAAAAGACCAAACATTTTAAATGGTTTCCCTTTCCTTTTCTATAACCCCTTCCCCTATCTAACCATCACAACACATACTTCTTAAGTTACTCTAAATTCCAATTCTCTGGCCACTGTTTCTTTTAGAATAATAACAGTAGTTCACATAGAGCTAGTACTTTACAAAGCTAGGACTTAGATTTATTGGCCTGGGAAGCAGCCTGGTAGCAAGAGCCCTGGCCTTTGAGCTGGATGAGCTAAGTTTAAGGACAAATTGTTACTAGCTAGCTCTGTGACTGACCTTGTGAAACCCATTCCCTCTCTCTGAGCTTCTGTTTCCCACCCTCATTTAGTTAGTCTGAGGACATGCTTTGTAAAAGTGTTCTAGACAGTGTGGTAAAATGGATAGAGAGCCATCTGGGAAGTAGGAAAACCTAGGCTCAAGATCTGACACCTACTGGCTAGGAATGATTTGGGCAAATCACCTAACCTCTCAATGTGCTAGGCAACTCTTTAACCTATAAGTGGCAAAGAAGATGCCACCCTACATTGATAGAGTTTCCTCACCAGGGAGTTCCCTAATACCAATAGAATTACAGGTCCACTCCCATCTCTATTCTATTATTATTATTATTATTATTATTATTACTTCTTTTAATGGTGTGTCTGTGCTGATTTTTCTTCTGAAAACAATTACCTCATGCTGTTGATTTCATTCTGTGAGGACTTTTAGTATCCATACTTTGAAGCTGTCCTATACAAACTCACCTTGGAGTCCTTTTCTTTTGGTCCTCTCACTTACCAAACATTTGCTCTTCTTGCCCTCTATAGTTCTCTCTGCAATGCTCTTTTACTGTTCTAAGTACAGAACTGTTCTGTGTACAGAACCCTTCTTGTTGAATACTTTATTTTAAAACTTTCCTAATTCCAGGGCTGCTTTATCCTGTAAGGAATAAATAGCTCACACTGATAGAGAGCTTTAAGATGTACTCAGCACTTAGTTCTCTTATGTCATTTGATGCCCGCAACTGTGTGAAGGAAGTACTACAGGGACTGGCACCATTACAGATGAGGATAAAATAAGGTTCAAAGAAGTTGATAACTTACCTGTGGTCACATAGTAAGGGTCAGATATGGGATGTGAATTCAGGTCTCTACTGACTCCAAATACAGTGCCCTTTCTGATATGAAGAAACTGCGAATCAGCATACTTAAAGGTCTTCCACTAATTGTCCTTGTGACCTTGGGACAGTCACTTCATTTCACTGGGCCTCGGTTTGTGCATCTGTACAACGAGATTAGATTAAGTAATCCCTAATTCCCTTTTGCTTCTTATGCTTGTGTATAATCTGCATTTCCTAATCATCACATTCATTTCTATTTTTCAGTTTAATAGTATGCTGTTATATTGTGTGCCCAAACTGAGACTCATAGGTCAGAAGTTCAGTGTTCGTGAGAAAATGGACATAGCTGGCTTGCAGGTTTGTGGCCCTTCATTTTATTTGTTTGTCCCTTGTTGTTTGAGAGAAGCAACGCCTGCTTTATGGTGCGCGCCAGAATTAATTAGAAGAAGGGAAATCTGAAATGGTCACTTTCTATAACTTCTAAAACTTGGAGTGCTTCACTTGAGCTGATCTCTTGTCTGCATAGCCTAGCACAACAGCCAGATATCCAAGATGCAACTTCATTTTCAAAACAAATGCAAACTGAAAGAAACTACTCTCTTCCCTCATGTGTTTGTCTCAGGAGATTTCAGATTGGAAGGTAGGGAGTATTTAGAGGATTATTAATAATACAATGTATTGTAATATAATAATATTAATATAACATCAGTGTCATGGACTCAAGTCAAATAGCTACTTCATCCTGCCCTGCTTCAAAGTAATTTGTCCTAATACTTCATCCAGACTGATTTATTTTCTTTTTTTTTCCAAATGCTTTATTAACATCTGGTTTACATCATTAATTTCCACCAGATTTTGAGTTACAATTTTTCCCCATTTTTCCCCTCCCCAGAATAGCAGTCCCACAGGATATCCCCTCATCCAATCTGCTCTCTCCCATATCTTCTCCCATACCTCCTTCAACTTTTCCATTAGGGCAAGGTGAGTCTCTGTGCCCCAATGCCTGCACATCCTATCTCCCAGTTACATGCAAAATAGTATTAATAATAGTATTTATATATATTTGAAACATTTAATTTTAAAACTTCGAATCCCAGATCCGTTCCCTTCGTCTCTTGTCACCCACTCCTGCTTGGAAGATAAGCAATTCAGTATATGTCGTACATGTATAGCTATGCAAAACATTACCATAGTAGATATATTGTAAAAGAGTGACTGCATTTCCCTCCCACCCATCCCACCCCCCACCTAGTCCATTCCCTACTTTGATCCTGTCCCTCTTCAAAAGTGGGTGCCTCCAACCTCACCTTCCCCTAGCATGCCCTCCCCTCCATCATCCCCCCTCTCATCCCCCTCCCTTCTACTCTCCTGCAGGATGAGATATCCCATTTAGTATGTGTATCATTCTCTCCTTGATCCAAATTCAATGAGAATATGGTTTTGCTTTTTTTGCCTTCCTGTTCTTCCCCTCCCCTGCAACCACTTCCCCTTGCCTCTTCTACATGAGATAGTTTACCTCCCCCACCTCCTCTTGCCACATTCCTCTCTCACCTCTTAACTTCACCCCTTAAGTATCATCCCTTCCCACCAAATTCAACCTGTGCCCTCTATCCATGCATACCTGTAAACATATATACACACTTTCACATATGTATTCATATACCCATATACCCTTCTTCAATTATTTTCATACTGAGAAAGGTTTCATCAGTCACAGTTATTGTTTTTCCATGTAGGAATGTAAATAGTTCAACTTTGATAAGTTCCTTTTGATTTCTTTTCCCTGTTTACCTTCTCAAGTATCTCTTGCTTCTTGTGTCTGAATGTCAAATTTTCTATTCAATTCTGTTTTTTTCCTCAAGAATGTTTGAAAGTCCTCTATTCCACTGAATGACCATATTTTCCTCTGAAATAAGATACTCAGTTTTGCTGGGTAGGTAATTCTTGGTTTGAATCCCAGGTCCTTTACCCCGTGGAATATCATATTCCATGCCCTTCAATCCCTCAGTATAGAAGTTGCCAGGTCCTGTGCTATTCTGATTGTGTTTCCACAATTTTGAAATTGTTTCTTCCTGGCTACTTGTAGTATTTTCTCCTTGATCTGGGAATTCTGGAACCTGGCTATAATATTCCTAGGAGTTTTCTTTTGGGATCTTTTTCAGGAGGTAACCTGTGGATTCTTTCAACCTCTGTTTCACCCTTGGGGTCTAAAACATCAGGGCAATTTTCCTTGGAAATTTCTTGAAGGATGATTTCTAGGTTCTTTCTTTGATCATGGCTTTCATACTTTTCCTGCATCCTTTTCATTTCTCTTCCCAATTTTTCCTCCACTTCTCTTATTTGGTTTTAAAAATCCTTCTTAAGGTCTTCTATGGTGTGTAACTACTCGTATTTTCATTTGGGGCTTTTGGTGCAGGATTTCTGACCTCACAGTCCTCCTCCTGTTCCATGCTTCAATCCTCTTTGCCCCCAAAATAGGAATCTAATATTGCATTTTTCTGTTTATTTTGTTTCCTTTGCCTAGGCATTTTGCCTCTCTATTACTTGACTTTTGGGCTTGTTGCCACAGTAGGACTTTGCCACCAGCCAGGGGAACTTCTGTCCCAAACGTTGGGGTTTTCTCAACTTTTCAAGGTATTAGTTGGGTGGCCTTAGTTACTTAGCACCCACACATAAATAATTGGCCGTGTAACCTTGAGCAAGTTACTTAACTCCAATTGCTTTTTTAAAAAAAATACAAATGGAAACAACCACATGGCACTACTACCTTATATTTGCTAAACTGGAAATGTAGATTAGGGTGATTTTTTCAGAGAGTAATATGACCAGAAAAATCATTAGACTACCTGTGTTCCATGACAGAATAATTCCTTTTCTTAGAAAAAGCCACCTTCAATCACTTCAGGGAAATCAAAACAAAACAAAACTACATCTATTTGTACAAAGGTGTTTATAGAAGTCTTGACCATAGCTGTGAAAAAAGAAAGTACATCTAGAGGCCCAACAACTGGGGAAGAGCTGGCCAGACTGTGGTCCATTAATGCCATGATGACCATGTTGACCTAGTAAGAGTTACAAGTATGAAGCGGCTACAGAAACATAGAAGAGTCTGTACTAAAACACAGAGTGCTTTGTATGCACTGACCACAGCTCTGTGAAAATGGAGGTGTACTTGAATGTTCAATCATGAGGATCAGAAGAAATGATAACATTAGCTATTAATAAATTGTCATTGATGTCCATATGATTCTGTATTTTTTGTTCTAATGTCGATTAAAGATAGAATACAAGAAGGAAACAGTGTTAAAATGTGGAATATCTTAAAGCTGGTTTTATATTAAGGATTTCATCCCCACTTAGTCAATAAACAAATATATAGGGGTGGCTAGGTGGCGCAGTGAGTAGAGCCCCGGCCCTGGAATCAGAAGGACCTGAGTTCGGATCCAGCCTCAGACACTTAACACACACAAACAAAAAACCTAGCCGTGTGACCTTGGGCAAGTTACTTAACCCCAATTGCCCTCCAAAAAGCAAAAAAAAAAAAAAATAATAAACAAATATATAGGATTTACTGTGAGGTGGGTACTATGCTAGGTATGGGGGGGTGGAAAAATGATTAAGGCACTCTCACTGTTCTCGAAGCATTCACAATCTAGTGGTAGTGGAGGGATAAGATAAGTACACAAATAAGCATACAATTGCAAGACAGCAATTAAATATTTCCTTCTTCATCCTTGAGTCCTTCAAACCCTTGGTTTCCAGTTCCAACTCTCTGAATTTCTAATCCTAGACAATTACCACCATGTGCCTTGGCTCCTGTTAGTGCTAAATTGGTAAAGGAAATCATATAGTCAGTACACATGCAGATTTTGTGCTATACAGAAATTCTTTTATTCATCTTTCATTTGCTCCCTCTCACGCTTCTCATAGTAACTTCCCCTCTAAGCAGGTGATCTTGCCTCCTACTTTAGTGAAAAATTCAAGGCCAAATGATCTCCCTCAAAAGAAAGGCAATATAGTATTGTGGAACTGACTTTGGAGTCAAAAGACTTGGGCTCAGATCCTATCCCCTGATGTTTTAAATACCTGGATGATGTTAGGCTTAACCTCCCTAGGCTTCAGTTTCTTCATCTGTAAACAGAACAAATTGAACTCGATACTCTTGGAGGTTCCTTCTAGCCCTAGCTCTGTGGTTCCATGATCTCTTTTTTGGGGCCTCTTTCTGGCACCACTTCTTTCTCTAAGCCTTTTTGTCTTCTCTCTTTTTCTCCTTCTTCTCCTTGGTTCAAAGGAGAGATTTCCTTATTTCTTGCTGAGACTAACTCATCCTAACCTTGCCTTTTGTCCCTCTTGCCCTCTTGCCTCCTAGTGTCTTGCTCTACCCTATCCAACTTCAGTCTCTCCCGCTCTCCTCATTCTTTCCTTGCTGCCTACAATCATCCTTTCGGTCTCTTCATAAAAACAAAAATGAAAACAAAGCCTTCCCATAACCCAGATACCAACTTCAGACTATCACATTATCTTTTTCTGCTCCTCCATTGTTCAGCTTTCAGAAAGAGTAGTTTACCTTTGCTGTCTCTATTCCCTTACCATTCATTTGTTCTTCAGCCCTTTGTACTCTGCCTTCCATCCCCACCATGCTACTGAAAATACTATCTAAATAATCACAAATAACCTGATTACCAGAAGCAGTGTCTTTTTTCAGTCTTTATCCTTCTGAACCTTGTTGCAGTAGTTCACCCTATGGACCTTCTATATAAATTCTTCCCTCTCTTGGCTTCTGTGACATTGTTCTCTCCTGGTTTCCCATCAGTTCTAATTGCTTCTTCTCTGTTTCCTTCCTATATATAGCTTATTTTTATATATTTGTTCATTATCTCCTCTATTAGATTGTGAACTCTTTGAGGGCAGGAACTATCTTTTGCCTCCTTTCATATCCCTAGCACTTAGCACAGTACCTGGCACATAGAGGCATTTAATAAATGTTTATTGATTAATTAATGTTTCCTTCCTTCAAGGCTCAGCTTAGTTTACCATATCCTCCATGAAGTCTTTCTTGATTGTTCCTAGCTAGAAGTGATCCCTCCTTTTCTTGATCTCTTAGACCAGTCTTTTTTTTACCTCTCCTATGCATTTATAACATTTTTACTTATATATGTATATGTTTTATGTCCCTAATAATCTACAAATTCCTTGAGGATAGAGTCTGTCATTTATTCATCTTTGCATGCCTGTACCTAGTGTAGTGTTTTACTAACATAGTAGGTTATTAATAAATATTTGTTAAATTTAGTACAGTGTACCCTGTAACAGATGGTATGAATTTAGGGAAGGGAGAAAGGAGAAAACACTTCTACCTAAAAAGATCATGGAAGACTTCATGGAAGAGGCAACATCTATGCTAAACCTTACTTAAACAGAGATGAGCATGAGGGAGGCGATGTGGGCACTGGGAACAGTGTGAGTAGGAATATAGGAACAAAATGACAAAGAATATTTACATGGAATAATAGTCAATCTTTCACTGTTGTATGGTTATGCATCTCCAAATGATTGAAAATAAGGCCTACCCAGTGGAGAGGAGCATGAAATACAAGAGCAGGCCCTGCCATATTACAAACAAGGAGGAGGGACAGTATAAAGGACAAATAAGTGAGAGCAATGCCAGGGTAAAGGGGAGAAAAGCAGCATCAGAAATGCGTATTAAGTAAGAGAGAGCATAGGGCATCAGTCAGATTTTTTTTAAAAAGGAGTTTTATGAACAAAAAGAAAGATAGGCTGTTCATGTGGAAAAAGTACAGAATAATTCATGACAGTTTGCATGCACCATTGGTATTTATACAATATAAGAGAACTTAAGGAAGTCACTCAGCACCTTGGATGGATTCCCTGTGATGTTTCTATGGAAGGATATGGTTAAGAGCCATGTGGGATGAACAGACCTTGGGTTACAATCTCTTGTCACTGGAGAGAATGCCTGTACTGATCATGTCACAGGTCAATTTGAGAGTATGTGAATATTTTAATGAATAATCTAATTGTATACACACACACACACACACATAGGAATAGTATATTCATTGTTAAAAAATAATTACTCTTTATTTCTGATTTCCTGTTCTAATATTTTTCATGTGGTTTATGTTCTGAGCAACAGTTTTCTAAATTTTAGTAGATTAAGGCTGTGGTTAGAAGACATGTTAAATATGACAGGGTTTTGTTTTTTTTTTTTAAGGTACAGGAAATTGCCAAGCCAAATGCAACACATACATTTACAATAACAGGAAAAAAGAGGTCACTGGACCTGCAAACAAGGTATGGCCTGAATTTGCTCTACAATATTTTATGCTACGGAAATCCTCTTTGAAATCATATAGCACTTTATCATGGGGTTGTGGTGAGGTTGTTTTTTTTTTTAACTTGGTATTGAATTTAAAACAACTGAGCTCAATAAAAAACAGTGAATATAAATGAGGTTGGAAACTCCAATTAGGATAAAGTTAGAGCATTTTACAGTCAAACATAGACTTGGCATTCATGAAATAAAGAACTTACATTACAAAGTAATATTAAGTTCTAGCAATGATTTATCTATTTTAGCAATTATTTTCAAATGTTAGTAGTGAGCAAGTTGTTTACAGGGTAGGTAGTAAGAGAGGTAAATTAATTACCTGATGAGAAAAAAATATTAAGACCCTAAAACAGTATAACTATTTGTAATTTAGATCAAAAGAGGAAATGACAAAATACTTTTTTTTCTTTTTTACAGGACGGAAGAGGAAAAGAAAGAATGGATTGAGGTTAATATTACACAGTCTTAATGTAACTTTAATAATATGAAAATTATTCTATCTCTAATTAATCTTATTCCTGGCATTTGAGATTTGGGCCAGAGCAGGTCATGTGGAATTGCTTCTATAAACACTGTGCAGCTCAGGCCTTGCAGTGACTCCCAAACCCTGGGAATTGAGTAGGGAGGGATAAATGATTGCCCCAGACCAGTTTACTCCATCATTTTCTCTGGGAAAACTTCCAGACATTTTTTTATTAATGGCTTTAAATCTAATTACCTGCACAAGGTGAACATTGACCAGCTGATTTCTTTCTCCATAAGAGAAAATGGGATTAAGTTCTACCAAAATGCTTTTGGCTAAACACAAAAGAGATCTGCTTGAGAGAGTGATTAAACTATGGCAGACCACCCAGGGATATTGTTCTATGTTCCTAATAACTATTGACACTAGGACAGGAAACATCTGCCTAAGATGGTTTAGTTACAGAAACCCTGAGGTAGGCCCAACCTTTCACTTTATAGAAGAAGAAATAGAAGCTCAGAGAGGCGAGACTGTTGCCCAGCCAGCAAGGGGTAGAACTGAGACTAGGACTAGTTGATTCCATTACTTTTCCCATAGTAACATACTCAATAGACTTTACAAAGGCAGGAAACTAAATTAGATATTCTCTTAATAATCTTCCTGTGAAAATAGGATCTTTGAGTGAACAGGAGCCATAAGAATACTATAATAAAATCGAAAGAAACATGAAATAGAAATAAAATTACTTTTCACTTGGCCATTGAATTTTTGGGATTCATTGACTGGTTCACCTTGGGCATCATGCTAGAATTAAATTATGCTGGCAGTGTGTTAAAAAAAATTGAAATATGGAAACTTTGGAATCACTGAAACTCTTTGGATTGTCAACTGCTAAGATACTCTTCTCTCACTTTGAGTTCTTTCCAAATACCTTTGGTCCTCAGGTAATGTTTGTGATAATAGAGGGAAGATGAGGATAAAGAAAGCATATTACCAGTGAACCCCAATGGCCTTTTTTATATCTCATTTCAGGCAATTTTCATCTTTCCTCAGCAAACTACTCACTAGAAATATTACCAAGCACAACTTTTCCTTTTTTTCCCCCATGCTCCTCAGGTTGAGTAAAAAGAGATGTGGCTAAAAGGTAATCATAGAATATCTTCTGGCAAGGACTTTAGAAATCATCTAGAACATTTTACAGATAAGGAAACTGAGGCATGGGAGGGGAAGGTATTGACCAAGTTTACATTTCTAGGAAGTGACAGATCTGGGACTTTAGACCAAGCCTCCTCATGTGAGTCTAGTTTTCTTCCTGCTACATCATGCTTCTTGTTAGGGAGAAAAGAGAGAGAATATAAAACAAAAGGTATATATATATATGGACACATAGTCCCCACAGAGTATAGAATTGATTCTGATTCCCTGAGCTAGATCCAATCAGTGCCAATGGCATCACTGTGATTACCTGATTTTGATTACTTAAAATGCAAAGAAACATCACCCACTTCGTTTCTTAGATTGTGGAAAACAACAAGATTGCATATATGTATCAAGGAAGACCAAAGATTTCTGTGTTGGGAGAAAAGAGAAGTCTTCACTCTTGTAGGAGCAGGACAGAAAAGTAGTTTAGCTTTACACACTCCCTGTTTTCACAGTCCCTCTAGAAGTATGGGTACAGACAGTAATAGTCCAGTCACCCCTCTTGTCTAAGCTGTTTCCCAAGATGTCATCTGTCTGGATTTTAGAGGTGTTAGAGTACAGCAAAAGGAAGAATGGATTTGGAGTCCAAAGAGTGACTTATCATTCAATCTCTGCTACTTATTACATGTTTGACATTTCAGCAAGTCCTTTTCTCTGTTTTATGCTGTTGCCTTTAAAGGCAGCATAAAATCATAAAAGGAAGACCAAACTGGGAATCAGGAGATCCAGATTTAATCCCTGGCTCTGCTACTTCTTAACTATGTGAATTTGGCCTACATAAAATCAGATCTTAGATCCTAAGATCCTCTGATCTCTCAGAGAGTAAGGAAGGAACCCACAAGCCATTGGTTATAGCTGGGATTCTTCCCTGCAACAGAGCTCAGATCCAGGAGGAGACTGAGAGAGGAACATTACACTCTCACTTTGGGCTGGAGTAATATACATTTCCTAGCATAGGTACATATCATGATTAAAATTGGAACAAACAGTCCTCTTTGTCCTAAGGTGACAATAGATGTCCTTCTCCTTTTGTAGGGTAATAGCAAGCCATATTACATAGTGCTTAAAGGCTTGCAGCACTGAATGCTGTTCTTGGGAACCAAGTTTGATGCATTCTAGTTTTGTCTTTTGGTTTCAGGTCATTCTTGCCACGATTGAAAAGCACAAGCAGAAAAGTGAGACATTCAGAGCTTTCAACAGCTCTTTCACCCAGGAGGAGGATGTCCCAGACTCGCCTGTAAGTCCCTGTTTCCCACAGCTAGTCCTAGTGATGTTTGCTAGCATGACTGAGGCATTCTGCCCCATGGTCACAAACTTGAAGTTAATCATTGATTTCTTGTTTTATACTGTGCTCCTCTTAATGATAAATTTTTTTGGTGGGGGAGATCATATCAGGTTAAGTGACTTGCCCAGGGTTACACAGCTAACAAATGTCTGAGGCCAAATTTGAACTCAGCTCCTCCTCCTGACTCCAGGACCACTGTTATATCCATTGCACTACCTAGCTGCCCCCCTCTTAATGATCATCTTGAAGGGTGATCAGTCACAGAATCCTGGGCAGGTCTCTCAGCCTTTCTGAGGCTGAATTTCCTTCTCCATAAAATGGGAATGATATTTGTGCTACCTGCCCCACCAAGCAACGGTGAGAAATATTGTTAATATTAAAAGCTGTAGAATTGTAAGCTTCCCTTCTGCTATACTCATAGAATCCTAGAGTTGGAAGAAAACTTGGAGCCAGTGGATGAAAATCTTCCACCATATCTCCTTGCTCCTTTGCTTGAATGCCTTTAGTGAACCCAGCTTCTGGTTCCAAGTCCCATGTTCTTGCTACCATACCACACTGCTTCTCATGTGACTTCTGAGTACTTGAAGACAAGTCTTATATTTCTGCTCCTTCTTTCATCTAATCATCCAACTATATGGTTTGCAGTACCTTCCCCATGCTATTCATCCTACTCTAGATTCCATTTGGCTTGTATCTCTCATTAACTGGGTCAGCCAGAACTGACTCTACATCCAGCTAGGCCTAAGCAGGGCCCCCTTATTTATCGTTCCTCTGTAAAGTAGTTCAAGGATTCACTTTATGTTTGCAGCCTCCACACTTCCTAGGCCATTGACTAATCGCTCCAGAGGAAAGAATGGAGTTCTTGATTAATGATGATCATTTGTGGTCTGTTGCAAAATGGGTGGAGGCCAGTGAAGCCAGTAGAGTCCCTCTGCCTTTTTTTGGCAGAATAACTAACTGAGGAAAGAAGATGTGTTTAGGTGTTAAATAGTAATAACTCCTACTGGTACCAGTGGTTGTAAATAAATTACCTACTGCCACCAGAAGGTGGATATTAATGAAACCTCAGGATCTGACTAGGGAAGTATAATGATAAATCCAGTGCTCAATTTAGAGCTTATAGAAGTTCTGTTTCCAGAATTGGATTTTTAATGGCCAAGACTTAAATGTTGCTGGCATGTGTCCTGTGAATAAATGAGACCTGACAGTTTTGATTTTTCCTGAAGTTTAACTAGTTTTCTAGAGCTTGAATTCCTAGGATCATAGATTTAGATCTTGATCTAGATGGGACATAAAAAGCCATCTAGTTCAGTCCACTCATTTTTTTTTCAAATGCTTTATTAACTTCTAGTTTACATCATTCATTTCCGCCAGATTTTGAATTACAAATTTTCTCCCCATTTTTCCCCTACCCACCACCCCAGAATAGCCATTCCACAGGATATCCCCTCCTCCAATCTGCTCCCTCTCATATCTTCCTCCATACCCCCTTCAACTTTTCCAGTAGAGCATGGGAGATCTCTATGCCCCAGTGCCTGTATATCTTATTTTCCAATTACATGTAAAATAGTATCAATAATAGTGTGTGTGTGTATATATATATATGTATATATATATATATATATATATATATTTAAAACATTTGGTTTTAAAACTTTGAATTCCAGATTCATTCCCTTCCTCCCTTGTCACCCACCCTTACTGGGAAGATAAGCAATTCAATATAGGTTGTACATGTGTAGCTAATGTCAAACATTGCCATAGTAGATGTATTATAGAAGACTGATGATATTTTCCTCCCTCCTATCCCACCTCCCACTTGTTCTATTCTCTACTTTGGTCCTGTCCCTTTTCAAAAGTGGGTGCTTCCAACTTCCCTTCCCCCCAGCCTGCCCTGCCCTCCCTTCCATCATCCCCCTCTCATCCCCTTCCCCCCTACTCTCTTGTAGGGTGAGATACCCTATTTAGTGTGCATGTCATTCCCTCCCTGAACCAAATTCAATGAGAATAAGGTTGACCCATTCCCTTTTCCTCCCTGTTCTTCCCCGCCATTGTAACCATTTTGCCTTGCCTCTTTTATATGAGATAGTTTACCCCATTTTTTCTCTCCCCATCTCCTCTCATTATATTCCTCTCTCACCCCTTAATTTCACCATTTAAGTATCATCCTTTCCTATTAAATTGGTCTTGTGCCCTCTATCTATGTATATCTGTACACATATATACACACATTCACATATGTATTCGTATGCCTTCTATTCCTTCA
The DNA here is from genome assembly GCA_011680675.1 of Gymnobelideus leadbeateri. Taxonomy (NCBI): domain Eukaryota; kingdom Metazoa; phylum Chordata; class Mammalia; order Diprotodontia; family Petauridae; genus Gymnobelideus; species Gymnobelideus leadbeateri. The sequence continues at coordinate 843,502 of WOXC01009814.1, read as the reverse complement.
ACTAATTTCATACTGGGAAAAGTTTTTTTTCTTTTTTTTCCTTTTTTTTTTATTTTAAACAAATGCTTTATTAACTTCTGTTTTACATCATTCATTTCCGCCAGATTTTGAGTTACAATCATTTTCCCCCCATTATTCCCCTACCCAACCTCCCAGAACAGTAATCCCACAAGATATCGCTTCCTCCAATCTGCTCTCTCCCATACCTTCTCCCATACCCCCATCGACTTTTCCATTAGAGGAAGGTGAGTCTTTGCATCCCAATGCCTGCACATCTTATCTCCCTATTACAAGCAAAAGAGTATTAATAATAGTATTTATATATATTTGAAACATTTAATGTTACGACCTCAAATTGGGAAAAGTTTTATCAGTTTCATCAGTTTCATACTGGGAAAAGTTCCATCAGTTTCATCATCTATATCAATTATTGTTTTTCCATGTAGGAATATAAATAGTTCAACTTTGATTTCTTTTCCCTGTTTACCTTCTCATGCTTCTCTCGCTTCTTGTATCTGAATGTCAAATTTTCTATTCAACTCTGGTTTTTTCTTCAAGAATACTTGAAAATGCTCTATTCCACTGAATGACCATATTTTCCCCTGAAACATGATACTCAGTTTTACTGGATAGGTGATTCTTGGTTTTAATCCCAGCTTTTTTGACCTCCAGAATATCATATTCCAAGCCCTTCAATCCCTCAGTGTAGAAACTGCCAGATCCTGTGTTATCCTGCTTGTGTTTCCACAATACTAAAATTGTTTCTTCCTGGCTGCTTGTAATATTCTCTCCTTGATCTGGGAATTTCAGAACCTGGCTATAATATTCCTAGGAGTTTTCTTTTTGGGATCTTTTTTAGGAGGTGATGAGTGGATTCTTTCAGCCTCTATTTTGCCCTCTGGTTCTAAAACATCAGGGCAGTTTTCCTTGAGAATTTCTTGAAGGATGATTTCTAGGTTCTTTCTTTGATCATGGCTTTCAGGTAGTCCAATAATTTTTAAATTATCTCTCCTGGATCTATTTTCCAGGTCAGTAGTTTTTCCCATGAGATATTTCACATTGCCTTCTATTCTTTCATTTGTTTGGATTTGTTTAACAGCATCTTGATTTCTCATAAAGTCACTAGCTTCCATTTTCTCCAGTCTAATTCTGAAGGAATGATTCTCCTCAGTGAGCTTTTGACATTCTTTTTCCATCTGGCAAATTGCCTTTTTGAGCCTCTTTTGCCATTTGAGTTAGTCTACTTTTTAAGGAGTTATTTTCCTCAGGCTGTTGACTTTCATTTCATGATTTTCTGTTTTTGTTTTGTTTTTTGCTTTTTGGAGGGCAATTGGGGTTAAGTAACTTGCCCAAGGTCACACAGTTAGGTTTTTGTTTGTGTGTGTTAAGTGTCTGAGGTCAGATCTGAACTCAGGTCCTTCTGACTCCAGGGCCGACTCTCTACTCACTGCACCACCTAGCTTCCCCCATTTCATAATTTTCTTGTATTGTTCTCATTTCTCTTCCCAATTTTTCCTCCACTTCTCTTATCTGCTTCTTAAGGTCCTCTATGGCCTGTAACCAGTTCATATTTTCTTTTGAAGATTTTGGTGCAAGAGTTCTGACTTCACCATCTTCTTCCTGTTCCATGTTTTGATCTTTTTTGTCCCCAAAATAGGAGTCTAATGTTTAATTCTTCTGTTTGTTTTGCTTCCTTTGCCTGGTCATGTTGCCACTCAATTACTTGATTTTTGGGCTTTTTTGCCACAGTAGGACTCTGCCACCAGACAGGGGAGCTTCTGTCCCAAATGCTGAGGTTTTCTCAGCTGCTGGAGGTTTTAGTTGGGTGCCCTCTCTGAAGCCTCCACATGCTCTGGCAAGCTGGTCACACACCCAAGACCTCCACCCTAGACCACAATCCAGATCCAAGAAGGTTAAAGCAAGAGCATTACCCCACAGACTGATTGCCAGATCCCCCTACAGTCTGCAGGCCAGGAGCTGAAGCTGCTACATATCTGTGGCTGTGCTGTGGCTCCTCCACATGCACTCCCCATTAGTGGGTCCCAAAGTCCATACTGCACTGACCTCTCACTTTGTCCTTAGCATCTATGTGTTGATAATTCTGGAAATGGCCACAGTTGCTGGTGTTCTGGAGTCTCTCCATCCAGCTGCTGGTCAGGCCACCTTGGGGCTAAAACCTCTGGCTCACACAGTGGTGGGCTCGGCTCCCAGAGCTCTGTGCTGGCTGCTCGCTGCCAGGCTATCCTCAGAGGGAGGTTAGCTTCTCTGTGTCATTTTGTGGGTTCTGTAGCTCCAAAGTTTGTTCAGAGTCTCTTTTTACATAAATTGGGGAAGGCGGGAGCCAGAGGTACGTGGAAGTCCTGTTTCTACTCCGCCATCTTGACTCTGCCCCTCTCAGTTCACTCATTTTGCAGATGAGGAAACTGAGGGCCAGAAGGATTAAATAATTTGCTTGATATCCAACAGGTAGGAAGTATCAGAGGCAGGATTTTAACACTGATTCTCCAGGACCAGTCTCAGCTATACTGTGTTGTTTCTCATTACACCTCTTCAGCTCATCTTCTGGCCTAGTTCCTTCAAAGTATGTATGTGTTGGTGGAGGAAGAGACTTCAACTCTATGGAGGATCTGGACAAAGATTAGGTCAAACGGGAAACATAATAGAGAAACAGGAGTATACTGTTCCTTTTAGTGAGGTGAAATCATGTTTCTATTCTCCCTATACCTAACCTAGTTCTTCTGTATGGGGTCATACATAAAAAATAGTTCTCTTCTTCATGGCAACTTTCAGATATGTGAAGACAGAGATGATGGCCCTCATGAGTCTTCTGTTCTTCAGGATCTTCCTTCCTTCATAGGACAATCTATTTGTGTCATTCTTCTGTTCAAAAATCATCAGTAGTTTCATATTGCCTCCTTTCCCTAACATTCAAGGCCCTTTACGATCCAGCACCATCATACATTTTTGGTTTCATCTTTTAGTATGTTCCATCTCACACACACTATATTCCAGTTGAACTGGTCTACCCTCTATCTCCTGAATCTGTGCAAGTCAAACTCAGATTCTGCCTCTTCTGTAAGACCTCTTGATTCCATACTGGTTGACCCTGAGACTGTAGGGAGCACTTCATATCAGACCTCTCTTATCCTCTTAACATGAAATATTCTTTATTATATTATTTTAATATCTCAGCCTCCTACAAAAGTTTCTCACATTAGGTTCCAGGTATCATCTGAAATTTGTGTCTCCTAATATTTGTGTGCTTTATGCACAGAAGTATCTTAACAAATGTTTGGTGAACAAATGGATAAGCAACTTTTATATTAGTGACCAGATCATCTCCATACTTGTCTTTCATCTTCCACTTTTCAGATGGCCAGCACAAGCTCTGTGGAGTCCATGGCAGGGGCAGATGGCTGTGGTGGATTTGGAGGAGTAAGTGTCCAAAAAAAAATGGATTCCATAAGGCAAACAATTGTATTCACACTACACACAAATGTCAAGGTGGTTTTCACACACACACACACACACACAAAATTCAGAAAGTAATGTTTGGATCAAAGGTCTAATTAATTTGCCAGAAGGATATATAGAAGAGAATGGTTAGTAACAGTGGTTGTGTATGGCTTGCATGTATATGCTGTGACTTAGAGGCTGTAAAAATAGTCAAACTGCAGATTTTCTAGAACAGAAGATTTAATCGTATAGATAGGAATTAGAACAGATGATCTCTGGAGTCCTGTTCATTTCTGTCTGTGACACAGAATTCATGGTATTCTCAGAAACTTCATGCCCTGCCCTATGTTAAGTTCTCTGCTATCAGGGCAAGGGCTTCTTACCCTGCAAAAGCAGAGGGAATTTCATCCTAAGACACTGAAGAGCAACCTCTTCCATCAGCTCCTAAAGTCATCTGCTTGCCTTCAACTCAGAAGGTCCATGGAGGAGAGGAGCAGAAGACTGTGCCCAATAGGGGTCTGAAGTACCTCTGAGACCAAGGGAAGATGACCCATCCTATATTAGCTGGCCACCTCCCAGAGGACTTTTATTGACCAAACTTTGTCCTGGTCTCACAACTGCATCACAGTGCTCCTACTAGTTATCTGGTCAAGGGTTACCTAATGACTGTGTCCCTTTTTTATGCTTTACTCCCAACCCTTCATCTGCACCACCCTTTCAAGCCCTTGTACAGCAGTTGCCAGAGTAACTCTGTCTCCATGGAGTTGTCTGCCACTGAGCAGAAAAATAAATAATGGTGGTAGATGGTGCCACCTCTTCATAGCTGAGCCAAAAGAGAATGAGTAACAATGTGAACAGCTTCTTCATCCCCATCTATGCTGTCTTCAGGCTCTTTATTTCCATTGCTGATATTTTTTGAAAGTTGCTTCTCCCCAGGGGTTGATGGCTATTCTCTAGCAGCTGACTAGAGAGGAATAGATAGTGTCCCAGCTTTTCAAGTACTCAAGAGGGCTGTCCTGGGGAAGAAGACTTAGACTTAATCTGATTGTCCCAGAGGGCAGAACTAGGAGCTCTCTAAAAGTGGGAGGAATGACCCTAGAAAGCAGTGACTGTTCCCTCAGTCAAGCCAAGTGACTACCATCACAGACTGGTGACGGAGGAGAAGCATTAAACTGAGAGTAAGGAAGCCCAGGCTTGCATCCTGCTCCTGCTGCTTACTATTCTGTGACCTTGAGAAAAGCACTTAATGTCCCTGGGCCTTCTTTAGTTGTTTACTTTGTAAAATGAGAGAGCTGCACTTGTTGACCTATAAGGTCCCTTCTGACTTTATAATCTATGATTTATTGCTAGAAATGAACAGATAGAATCCTTTACTGTCAAAAAAGGGGGGAAAGGCATGTGTTTTATTTAAACTTGACTTAATTCTTGATAAAATTCTAGTTTGCATTATTAAAGGGATGGTTTAGGAATAAATTATATTGGCCTGGTGGGTTGTTTTATTTTGTTTTTCGAGTTTTTGGTTTTTGGCATGGTTACTGTAACTTGCAGGTATTGCAGAAGAAATGCCAGATATATTTGGCCTTATTTGGATTTTGGCAAAGTATTTGATAACTTTTCATAATAGTCTTGTGAACAAGATAGAGTAATGTGGGCTGGGAGATGGTATAAGTGGCTTTGGAGCTGGTTGAAAGATAAAATTCAAAGAACAGCCTTTAGTGGAGCAGTGTCAACGTGGAGGGAAGACTAATAAGCCACTCCCTCAGCCTTGAAAAAGCCTATGCAAGTTCTCAAGCCATGAGTGTTCTCTTTTCAAAAGAGGATTATTGCATTTTTAAAAGGTCTGTGAGTGGAAGAAAGTCTAGAGTCCCCCAAAAGCTTAGTTCTTAGCCAAAATTGGAGGCAGGAGAGAAGGTAAAGTAAAATAGGGGAGAGAGGGAAGTTTGCATGTTATCCCTTATGCTGAAGTGTTTGCCAAACCCTCCATGGAGATAGTGGATAATGGTAGGAGAGCAGGTTGAGTGGATACTGTGAACCTGCCTCCTTCCATACCTATGTATTCTTCTCCTTTCATATACATGTTATTCTAAAGGTGTGCCCCATGTTCAAAGCAAAAATACTGAGAAACGAGAGTACCGTTTCTGCCTGAAGTGGTATAACTCTACCACTTGGTGGTGGTAGTAGTTCTAATTTGAAATTCCTAGTTCACTAATTAACAATGAGTGTAAACAGAGACTTCTTCTATTAACATTTTCCAAGGAGAAAATTAAATACCCAGCAAGGAAGCAAAACATTAGTCATCCATCCATGTGTGTGTGTATACACATATATACATATACATATATACACACATGTGTATGTCCATGTTTATATTTACATGTATGTAAGATATATATGTGTGTACATGTATATATGCATATATATTTGTTGAGTAATTTTTTAAAACATTCCCTGCTGTGTATTTAACTTTGTCCGTAGAAAATTTTAATATAAAATATACTAAAGGAAGCTTCTGTGCATTCACTATTTTTTTTCTTTTGCTTTTTGGAGGGGAGAAGGCAAGGGCTGTACCCTAGCCCTAGCAACCAGTTGTGGTAATATAAAGTTCATGAGGGCAAGTGTTGCTTTTTTTGTGTGTCTTTGTATCTTTAGTCACTAATATAAAACCCAGTAGGTGCTTTATAAATGTTTGTTGAATTGAATTAGATGTTGTGTCTCTTGATAAAATGTAAACCCTTTAAGAGAAGGAACTTTCTCATATTTGTCTTTGTATCACTAATGCCTAGCAGAATGCCTTACTAGGTACTTAATAAATATTTGTCGAATTCATTTTCTGTTTTAATATTAAGTTTCTTTTTGTTGTTGTTGTTTGAACCTATCTTTCCAATTTGTTTTAGCAAATACTTATTAAAGACTTACTACATGCTTTAACACTGGGTATTGTGGTGAAATAAGATGATAAATAAATATATAATAAGACACTGCTCCTGCCCTTAGGGCACTTATGCTCTAGTAGAAGAACCATATATCAAATAAGAATATCAAGTACAGAGGAAACTGACAAGGTACTTACTGCTAGAGAGTGGAGAAATCACTTTTAGCCGAGGGAATCCTAGAAGACTTCAAGGTGGTCCCTGAATTGGCCTTGAAAGATGGGAAGGATTTCAACAAGTGGAGATGAGGGATAGGTGGGAGAAAGAAATTCATTTCCTGGCATAAGGGCTTTTATTTTGATAGCAGAGTTTTAGGAAGTTTGAGAACTATTTGGAAGTTAAAGTGTCATTAATTACATGTTCAAGACATTGGAAATTTTTCATTTTTTATGATATTTTAGGGCTCTTGTTTGCATTTGCCTTTTAAACAAAAGTGAATATGTTTGTGTATGAAATTCTGTGTGTACGTCTCTATGTCTGTCTCTGGGACTGTGTGTCTCTGTATCTGTTTGTGTTCCTGTGTGTTTGTTTTTGGTTTTGGTTTTTTGGGGGTTTTTTTTGCTTTTTTTGGAGGGGGGGGAGGAGGGCAGTTAGGGTTAAGTGACTTACCCAAGGTCACATGGCTAGTTTTTTGTGTTAAGTGTCTGAGGCTGGATTTGAACTCAGGTCCTCCTGACTCCAGGGCTGGTGCTCTATTCAGTGCGCCAACTAGCTGCCCCCTCCTGTGTGTGTTTGTAATGAAAGAGAGTGAAGTTGACCTTATGATTTCCTTTTGCTTGGTAGTTGTTACTTCTTCTGTGTGTATATGTATATGTGTGTATACACATGTATGTGCATGGATATACACACATATGCATACATATACATGAGAATATTCTGCCATCTTCAGACTGCAAGTGCCAGTGATCTCTTAAGTAGCAGGGACAGGACTGAGAAAAAGCATCTAGAAGAATTCAGAGTCCCACCTTTCCCTTATATATGTATACAGGTAATATACAATTATAATAAAGATTTAGAGGAACTTTAAAGGGGGAGAATGTCACAAATAGGGGTGAGAGGGAAGATGGAGGAGGGAGTAGCATTCTCCCTCCTCTCTGCACACTTACCTTGGTTTGTGGACTATCCATGGTTGAGTATACATAGCTATCTAAGCCTCAGGACTTTTTTTTATACCCATTAGTCAAAGCCACCATTTTTCCTCTCCCACCTTTTGCTTCTCTGAGTCAATGCCTATCCTGATATTTGTGTGTTTGTATGAGTGCATATGTATGCCCATGCATTGCCAGGCCTAATAAACTATTAGCTCAGAATTGCATAGCTACTTCCTCACCCCAGAGTCTCTGTACCAGGTCCCTGTTTTTCATATGTGGTCAGTCTTGGGGACTAGAAGAAAGCAACCAGAAGAAAAATGCTGCCAGGCTAATTGAATTCTATAACAGGATGCATTAGACAGTGCTTGACTCATAGACTTATTGAATTGTTTGTCTCAATTTCAGCTTGACTCCAGAAAATCTTCTAAAAATAGAAGAGACAAAGAGAAGCAAACTTGCAAAAGCTGCAACGAAACTTTTAATTCAATTACGAAAAGACGGCACCACTGCAAACAGTGTGGGGCTGTAAGTACTTCCATCTATAAGTTATGTTTGTTAATCTCTCTCCAGCTTTGTCCATGGCAATATCTGTGACTTCACTTGTAGCTCTCTCTAAATCTGTGTGTACAGCTGCCATTTAGATAGCTCTATCTCCATGTTTATATCCCATTATAGAGAAAGTTAGTGTATTTACCTCATTTTTTGAAGTTGCTGTGGTTGAAATGTAATATTTATAGCTAGCATTGTTATAGTGCTTTAAGATTTGCAAAATGCTTTACAAATATTAACAAAAACCCTGTGAGGTAGGAGCTATTATTATCACCATTTTACAGTTGAGGAAAACAGTGGTTAAGTGACCTGCCCAGGGTCACACAGTTGGAAGTGAATAAGGCCCTATTTGAATTTTATATACACTGTCTTACTGAAGTTCATGACAAACCTAATTATTATTATAATTGTACAGATGGAATCTGAGGCTTAGAGAAACTTGCCCAAATTCATATAGCTGTTATGTGTTTGAAGCAGGATTTGGATTCAGCTCCAAGGCTTGTAGTCTGTCTGTCTCCTGTACTATGCTACCACTTGTCTATAAAGTCCTTTGTAGATTTTAAAGTGGTTTTTATGTATATAAACTATATACTACATATATGTATATAGATATATATCTGTGTATAAATGTGCAAATAATTACATTATATTATATGTACATTGAAAAGCAAGATGAGTTAGTGAAGAAAGAGCTAGTCACAGAGTTAAGAAGCCCTAGGTTCAAACTTTGTCTCTAGCATATACTGATTGTGTGACCCTGGGAAAGTCACTTAATGTCTCAGTGCCCTGTGAAACTTTCGAGGGGCCCAAGTGGACTGACAGAGACATGGCTATGAGATTTTCATTTCCTTTTAAGCTTTCATCCTTTCTTTTCAGGCCTAGGTATAAATGTCCAGGATTGAAGGAGAGATTCATAAGTAGAAACCAGACTCGAGTTATTTCTAGATTTGCCTTCATTATTTTCCCCCCAGGTCAACTTTCTTGCTTTGAGAAAAAAAGTGTCCATTACGATGACAGAGTACTAATACTGAGATTTTGGAAGGGCTGAAATTGGGATTTAGGGAAGGTGGACAGCTGTGTGGAATATGAAATGAAGCAGAGTTTGGCCTGGGGCCAGCTAGGCACAGTAGGCTAGGTGAGCATGTTCTCATTCTCTTAGTCTCCACTCAAGATAGTTCAGCCTTAGGGTGAGAGTTCCAATGAAGATAACTTGTTTGAGAGGTAAACTAGGCATAGTAGAGAAGGGGCTGAACATGGAGGTTAGTTGTGAATCTATCTCCAATGTGAACCAGTTTTGTGACTGGCATTTATGGCCTCTGAATCTATTTCTTTACTTCTGAAAGGGTAATGGTACTGGGAGTGCTTCCTGCATGGGATTTTTGTTAGGATAACATGAGTCAGTATATGTAAAGGACTTTACATGTATTTACATGCAAACCTTAAAGTGCTATGGAAATGCTAGTTATTATTATTTTGTAGAGGCCCAAGGGAGAGAGACAGGGGAAATTAATGTTTTAGGACCTAGAAAGGAAATTGTCCTAGGACATAAAATAGATTGAGTCTGGAGCAAAGAAATCTTATGAAAAGCTCTCTGATGGGCACAAGCACTTCTTCAATTTCAGCTGAATACCCCAAGTACATAAAGGCTAAACCGGGCACAGGTCCAGATTTCAGCTTTCCCTAATGCACATGCTATTCTCCAGATATAGATTAGCTTTTTTATTACTTTGCAGTGGACATTTTTTAATCTTTATTTATGAGTTTCGAGTCATTAAAATCTTTTTTCTCCCAAGGGCAGACTGTCACATCATTGTTTAATGTTAAAACAAAAAAAATTGTCCCCACAGAATAGATGTTGCTGAGAAAACATGTTTGGAATTAAGTTATTAACAATTTAGAATTCAACAAAGGCTATCCCATTTTGAAGATTGGCAAACAAATCAAATCAATAAATTAGCCCCAAGCACAGATAAAGCTCTGTACAAATGGGTTCCGTTTGTCTCCTTTTTAGGATGAAGCCACATTTCCTACTTTCATTTCATTACTACCACCGGAGAACAAGAAATCTTTCCTAGGCAAACACTGATGGTCCCTTGTCCTGAGACTGAAATGCATGACCTTAGTTTTAGTAGCAGAATCCTAGTATTAAGTCTGACAGCATGTTTATTTGGATCTGTCCAGGCTTAGCTGTGATGAAGCTACTGCACAGAAGTTTTTTTAAAAACTTGCTGTTTTCTAGAAATTTATTTCCCAGCCTTAGTGTGTGATAGCTGCTAAACAATGTCTCAAAACACATTTTGAGTCTCAATCTCTGACTTCAAAGGGCTGAGGTTAAAGGCAGAAGGTTGTTTTCTTCATCACATAGATGGAAAATTTCTTCCTACTGTTCAGAAAATGGTGCTTAAAGAAGTCCACAAGTATAGATTTCTAATAACAATAATAATAATGAGCACATATAGAACACTAAAGTTTACAAGGCATTGTATGTACACTGTCTTATTGGAGTTTACTGCAATCCTGTGAGATAGCTACTAGAGATATTATCTCCACTGTACAGAAGAGGAATCTGAAGCTCAGAAGAACTCGCCCAAATTCACAAAGCTGGTATATGAAGCAGGATTTGGATTCAGCTCCAAGTCTAATAGTCAGTCTGTCCACTGTACTCTGCTGCCATGCTACAAACTGGCAGCTACCACCTATCTTTTTCTTTGTCTTTCTCTTTCTGCTTCTGTGATTCTTTTGTATAGTAAAAAATTAGGAAGGCAGCAGGGCAGAGTCAATATGGCAGAGTAGAAACAGGACCCCAGGGCTCTGTCTCTCACCTCCTCCAGTTCATGTAAAAGGTAACTCTGAAGAAACTTTGGAGCTACAGAACCCACAAAATGACAGAGAGAAGCTAATCTCCCACTGAGGACAGCCCGTCAGGCCAGCAGGGAGCAGCCAGCACAGCTCTCTGGGAGCTAACCCCAGACCTGCGCCATCCCTAACCAGCCCCCGAGGGACTTCAGATCACCAGCAGCTGTGGTGGTTTCCAGAGTTATCAACACATAGATCCTAAGGACACAGTGAGAGGTCAGTGCAGTGTGGATTTTGGGATCCAGTAGCTGGGAGTGCTGTTGGCCTCTGTCCCCCAGGGGCGAGAAGCCTCTGAGGAACCATGGCCATGCAGCCACAGCCATGTGGCAGCTTCAGGTTCCTGGTCTACAGTTTACAGGGGGACCAAGCACCAGTCTGAGGGGTAATACCTCTTGCTTTAACCTGCTTGGATCTGGATTGCGATCTAGAGTAGAGGTCCTGGGGTGTGTAACCAGTTTGCCAGAGTGTGTGGAGGCTTCAGAGACGGCACCCAACTAATACTTTTGGCAGCTAAGAAAACCCCAGCATTTGGTACAAAGTTTCCCTGTCTGATAGCAGAGTCCTACTGTGACAAAAAGCCCCAAAGTCAAGTAATTAAGTGGCAACATGAGCAAATGAGGGAAGCAAAGTAAACATAGCAGCCCAACTTTACACTCCTATTTTGGGGTCAAAAAGGATGAAAGTATGGAACAGGAGGAAGACAGTGAAGTCAGAACTCCAGCACCAAAAGCTTCAAAAGAAAATACTAGCTAAGGGGCGGCTAGGTGGCGCAGTGAGTAGAGCGTCGGCCCTGGAGTCAGAAGGACCTGAGTTCGGATCCGACCTCAGACACTTAATGTACACACAAACAAAAACCTAGCCGTGTGACCTTGGGCAAGTTACTTAACCCCAATTGCCCTCCAAAAAAAAGCAAAAAAAAAAAAAAAAGAAAGAAAATACTAGCTAGTCACAGGCCATAGAGGACCTTAAAAAGGATTTTAAAAATCAAATAAGAGAAGTGGAGGAAAAATTGGGAAGAGAAATGAGAACAATGCAAGAACAATGAAATGAGAGTCAACAACCTGACTGAAGAAAATAACACCTTAAAAAATAGACTAACTCAAATGGCAAAAGAGGCTCAAAAAGGCAATGAGGAGAAGAATGCCTTTTAAAAAACTGAATTTGCCAGATGGAAAAAGAATCTCAAAAGCTCACTGAAGAGAATCATTCTTTCAGAATTAGACTGGAGCAAATGGAAGCTAGTGACTTTATGAGAAATCAAGATGTTGTTAAACAGATCTAAATACATCAAAGAATAGAAAGCAATATCTCGTTGGGAAAACCACTGACCTGGAAAATAGATCCAGGAGAGATAATTAAAAATTATTGGACTACCTGAAAGCCATGATCAAAGAAAGGACCTAGAAATCATCCTTCAAGAAATTCTCCAGGAAAATTGCCCTGATGTTTTAGAACTAGAGGGCAAAATAGGGGCTGAAAGAATCCACTCATCACCTCCTGAAAAAGATCCCAAAAAGAAAACTCCTCGGAATATTATAGGCAGGTTCCAGAATTCCCAGATCAAGGAGAAAATATTACAAGCAGCCAGGAAGAAACAATTTGAATATTGTAGAAACACAGTCAGGATAACACAGGATCTGGCAGCTTCTACACTGAGGGGTTGAAGAGCTTGGAATATGATATTCTGGAGGTCAAAGAAGCTGGGATTAAAACCAAGAATCACCTATCCAGCAAAACTGAGTATCATGTTTCAGGGGAAAATATGGTCATTCAGTGGAATAGAGCATTTTCAAGTATTCTTGAAGAAAAAAACCAGAGTTGAATAGAAAATTTGACATTCAGATACAAGAAGCAAGAGAAGCATGAGAAGGTAAACAGGGAAAAGAAATCATAAGGAACTTATCAAAGTTGAACTATTTACATTCTTACATGGAAAAACGATCATTGTAACTGATGAAACTTTTCTCAGTATGAAAATAGTTGAAGGAATAGAAGGCATATGAATACATATGTGAATGTGTGTATATATGTGTAGAGGTATACATAGATAGAGGGCACAGGACCAATTTAATAGGAAGGGATGATACTTAAAGGTGAAATTAAGGGGTGAGAGAGGAATATAATGAGAGGAGATGGGGAGAGAAAAAATGGGGTAAACTATCTCATATAAAAGAGGCAAGGGATAATGGTTACAATCGAGGGGAAGAAAAGGAAGGCAAAAGGGAATGGGTCAACCTTATTCTCATTGAATTTGGCTTAGGGAGGGAATGACATACACACTAAATAGGGCATCTCACCCTACAAGAGAATAGGGGGGGAGGGGTTGAGAGGGGGGATGATGGAAGGGAGGGCAGGGCAGGTTGGGGGGAAGGGAAGTTGGAAGCACCCACTTTTGAAAAGGGACAGGATCAAATTACAGAATAGAACTAGTGGAAGGTGGGATAGGAAGGAGGGAAATATAGTCAGTCTTTTCCAATATATCCACTATGGAAATGTTTTGCATAGCTACACATGTACAACCTATACTGAATTGCTTATCTTCCCATTAATGGTGGATGACAAAGGAGTTAGGGAATGAATCTGGTATTCAAAGTTTTAAAATCAAGTGTTTAAAATATATATATATGTATACTATTATTAATATTATTTTACATGTAACTGGGAAAAAAGACTTACAGGCACTGGGGCATAGAGATCCACTGTGTCCTACTGGAAAGTCAGAGGGGGTGTGGGAGAAGATATATGAGAGAGCAGATTGGAGGAGGGGATATTTTGGGGTGGTGGGTAGAGGAAAATGGGGAGAAAATTTGTAACTCAAAATCTTGCAGAAATGAATGATGTAAACTAGAAGTTAATAAAGCGTTTGATTTAAAAAAATTAGGAAAGCCAAAGGGATGGATAGCAACTTTCATTAATGCAGGTAGGTACCTTCTCTGCAACTAACTGTCTTAGATCAAAGGTTCTTAAGTTGGAGTCTGTAGATAGATTCCAAGAGATCTGTGAACTTGGATGGGTTAAAAATAACATACTTCCTAATTTCCTAATCTCTAACTGAAATTTAACCATGTCCTTTAGTTTAGAGTACAGACCAGAAACATTATTCTAAGAAGGGGTCCAAAGATTTCTCCAGGTAGCCAAAGGAATCCATGATACAAAAAAAGGTTAAGAACCCCTGTCTTGGACAGATGCCTAAAGCACTGAGAGGTTAAATGTGATTACACAGCAGAATTTGAACCCAGATCTTCCTGATTCTGAGGCCAGATCTTTATCCCCTATGCCAGTAGGGAAAAATTGAAAACAATTTGCTTGTCCAGGACTGGGTACAAGAGAAACATGTTGCATTGTATCATGGTAATGGAATATTTTTAACAGTTTTTTTTATCTCTGGGCAACTTGTTTAATCTTTCTGAGCCTCAATTTCTTCAACTTGACTTTATGACCTCAAGCAAATCACTGCTTCATGGTGCCCCCAGCAACTCTAAAGGGATAAGTTGTGGAATAGATGTTAGTCTGCATTGGTGATGGAAGTTTTCTCACTGAGATTTCCCTCTCTTATCTTATGGCACTATTGTGATGCCTTCTGTTACTGTTTCTCACATTCATTTCTTTGTGTAGCCTTACAAATAAATGCTCCCAAATGATGAGCTCGCAGAAAGATTGCTATTGTTGCTATTGCTGTCATCATTGTTGGGTTTGGGGGGGGGGGGTGTGTCCATCACTCCACATGGAGTTGCCTGGTGCACTAAGTTGGGCTGGGTCAAGCAGGTCAGTTGGTGACTCTGCTGCTTCTGGGCTAGACTGGGCAGTCCCTGGTCAGTGGCTTCTAGGGGGTGCTGGGCAGGTCAGTCAGCCTCTTGGGCTTTTCACAAGGAGCTGTGTCTCTGCTAGATAGGTAAATAAATCAGATTCTTGGGTAAACTCTTAGGTGGGCAAGTCCAGGCTTCTTCTAGTTTCAGCTAGAAGAAGGGTAGCAGGGTAGTACTGCTCTGTCTTCAGCAGGAGAAGCTGGTTTGTCTCCTCCAATAAAGAGATGGAAGTAGTCTGGCCTCCTCTATTCAACAAAGTCTCCCATATTCTCAACAATTTTTTAAAAGGACAACTATAAAGGATCAAATCAATGTAGAAGGATGTATGAAGTAATGCAAAGCAAAAAAAGCAGAACTAGAATAACATTTACAATGACCATGAGTACAGAAGGGAAAAAACCATCAAAAATGAATACAAAATGGATAAGTTGTTATTTTTCAGGTTTTTAAAAATTTCATCAAAATGTAAATAACTGTTTATGGTTTATTTGAAATTTTATATACTAATTTAGTTTTTATTTACTTATTAAATATATTTTCAAAGTTACTTTTTAAAAAAAGAAAGAAAATGGGATGGCTAGATGGCACAGTGAATAGAGCACCAGTCTTGGAGTCAGGAGGACTTGAGTTCAAATGTGATCTCAGACACTTAACACTTATTAGCCATATGACCTTGGGCAAGTCACTTAACACCTATTGCCCTGCCCTCTCCCCTCCAAAAAAGAACAAATGGCATACTAACTGCCAGCAAGGGCTTTCACAGCAAAGGGAATATGAATTAAGATTCATACACCATGATTAAATGTGAATAGGTGATAAAGTGACTTACCCCCAAGAGAGCTTAATAAAAGCAAGGACTTTTGACACCAAAATGCTTTAAAGTCCCAAGGAAGATCTTTTTATAAGCACATCCTGGATAACATTACTCCCAACTAGTGTCATTTTGTTGCATAAGGAACATCATTGCTATAATATGACCAAACTCTACCACAGTATCTGAACCCCTACTGTAATGATAATAGGCCAATCACCTAAGACTAAATGAACTCTATCTTACTTAAGTTCCTTTGCTTGCACAGCCCCATCTCTACGAGGCTTCTCTTATTCCAATACTCCTACCCAAGTTTGTTTTCTTCCTGACTCTACCAAGGCAGTGTCTAGCTTTCCTACCCCCTGCTCATTTTACTAAGGATGTACCAGATTGTTCCGTTCAATCCTGTTAACTAATTTCACCCAGAAGTGTTGTTTCACCTAACATATTTTCAAAGAATCTATTAATGACATTAGGTAATATGTACCTGTATACCTCCTGAGGAGGACTTTTAGTGCTTAAAAAAAGAAAAGATTCTTGAAAGGAGTGTTATACCTTGAGTGTATGGTTCGAAATCACAGTGCAACTAAGCAGTCTGAATCTGAAAGATAGACACCAAGTCATTAAGACCTTGACTCATGTTGCTTCTCTAGACTTGACCAATAATCAGATATTTAGTTACAGTGTCTATGCTAGGAAAACATACAATGGTCTAGTATAAGATAATTAAGTACCACTGTCCAAACACCTACTGAGAGGAAGCATTTGGGGGGAGAACTCAACCTCCAAATTATGGATGAATTTGGTGCCAGTCCTCACATACACCAGCCGCTTTTCTCCTTTCAAAGACAGGGAAGAGGTGTGTAGAGATCCTGTAAGAGTGGGCCTCATGTAAATGTGGAAGAAATAACAGATGAGGACCCTGTTATGTGGGATATGATGGATAAAAACTTGTTCGGAACAAGAAGAGGATACTTTCATACCTTGATCAAGATAGTCTACTTAGGATCATAGAACTGGAAAAGACCTTAAAGATCCTCCAATCCAACTCCTTCATTTGGCATATGAGGAAACTGAGGCCTAGAGAAGGGCCTTGCCCAAGGCCATAAAGCAAAAAGGAGCAGATTAAGATTCAGAAGCACATATTCTGATTTCACATCCAATGTCGGGGTCAGTAAATTAGTGAGGAAAAAAGAGAGTGCTCCGTCATTAACTCTCTGCAATTCCCTCTGCCCTCCTGACATGCTTAGAACACGCCAGGGGAGCATACCCAACTTGCTTTAGGCTTATCATTTGTTTCTTCCCTGGGTAGTCAGGACATTATCTCCGACCCAGTCATAGAGTCTGTATCCCAAATGACTGAGGGACATTGTTCACAGTCAAGGCCAGCACTAAAGAGAATCCAGCTTTTGTTCCCATTTCTTCTTTTGTGCAAAGAAGTTCACTTCACATGAATCAATTACATCCCCAAATACTCTGTCAGCTGTAAAGCACTATATGAATATAAATTATTATCACTCGCCACATGTTCCAGGGTAGTCCTGTTTCTAGTTTGGAGGCTGACCACAATTTGAGGGAAGTATAGAGGAGAGGAACCCTCCCTTATTAGAGCCTGAAATGGTGCTGTTAATGCATCCTGTTACTCTGGGCAGACATAATCCATACTTAGACCCTCCCATTATACTTGGAAAGGTAAAGTATTTCAATACAAAGGATATTTTAATTGGAGTCAAAGTATCTGGGCTCAAATCCTGACTCTGTCACTTTCTACCTTTGTAACTTGAGAAGTCACATCTCTTATTGGACCTTAGCTTCTTCATCTATAAAATGAGAGGGTTAGACTAGATCAATAAAGTCACACTCAGAAGCAGATCCCTGCTGAATACATGCTTACTTAGAAAATCACAAAGTAACATTATCCATGTTGCATTGTATTTTTATTTACTTTGTCAAACATTTCCCAGTTACATTGACACTTCCAGACTAGATTACTTCTAAGGGTTCCTTCCAACTTTAAATTGATGTTTCCCCAAGGTCCCTTAGCTTATGATACCTTACAGTTCTAATTTGTACATTGCCTGGAAGCCTGACTTTTCCCCCCTTCTCTTCCCACCCCCCTCCCAATTCTAGGAGTAAACAGTGACTTACCCCTTCAAGAAGGTCAGTGGGACTCCACTGAAAGTCATCTGTCTCTTGCACTAGCCAAGGGGCATCAAGAATTGATGCCTTTTCTCCATTTTTCCAGATCTTTTAAAAGAAGTGTTGGGTTTGGGGAAAGCATATAACCTGGTTAGGAAGGATGCAGGGGACAGAGACACAAAGGCCTTCTCTCTCTTTCCTCTCTGAGCATTTTGATTGTTCCAAAGAAGATTACTTTTTACTAAGGCAGGGAAGTAGGCAGTAGAGAGATTTTTAAAATAGTGCCTACCAAATCAAACTGGTTTCACAGTTTAACTGTAAGCATAAGCCTTCAAAAAGATATCTTTATTTCTCTGACACACTGACTGTAGTTCATATTGGTTAATGAATATGTATTGACATAGGAAAAACTTTTATTGCCCTAGAAGAACAATATCACTCCTTTCCATGATCTTTAAATTTTTCTTCCTTCTCATCTCTTTATATTCAACATTTCTAATGAAACAATTTCTCTTTCAGTGATGGGTAAAGACTAATATGTCATCACTTTAATGCAGGTGATTTGTGGGAAGTGCTCAGAATTCAAGGCAGACAATAGCCGTCAGAGTCGTGTTTGCAAAGAGTGTTTCCTTATGCAGACAACAGTGCCAAACAGTCCCATCTCTGAGGCTGGCGGAGAACAAAGGAAGAAGCTGGAGGTGAGTATCGTGAACTCTGAATAATTTCTCTCATAGCTGGTGCTTGGTTTGGGAACATCCACACTTTCACTTGAACTTTAGTGGTACTGGTTGCATTTTACTGTCCTAGGTTCTCTTCCCTTCCCTCCCAATAGGCTTTCCTTCAGTGATCCTCTAGTATGGGCTTAATTATCATCTCTATGCAGATGATTATTGAACCTAATCTGTCTCCTGAATTCCATACAACATTATCAACTAACTGCTGAATATCTCCTATAGGCATTTCAAACTAAATATGCCCCAAACAAAACTCATTCTATTTCCCCAAAAACCTATCCTTTCTGTTTCTGTTGAGGGCACCACCATCCATCCTTCTAGTTATCCTTCTTCATAACCTTGAAGTCATTCTTGACTCTTTCCTCTCTCCCAATTCCCTGGGCCAGTCAGCTCCTAAATCTTAGCCATGCTTCCTCCATAGGAGGAACTCATACAACTCATACAACCTCTAACTTAGTTCAGGCCCTTATCCATCTAATCTAAGTTGTTGCAGTTGTTTCCAAGTTGGTTCCCATGCTTCTAGTCTCTCCCCTCTTCAATCCACCCTCCACACAGCTGACCATAATGCTCATTCCTAAAACATAGATCTAACTACACCACTCTCTTACTCAAAAATCATCAATGTCTGTCTCTTGGGATAAAAATGCCTCAGCCTGGTATTTAAAGACTTCTTTGACCTGACTCTCACCCATCTATCTAGTCTTACTTCATATCATTCTCCTTCACATACTCTTTCGGTCGTAGTCTATTAGCTGATGCCTGGACATAACAGTCCATCTCCACCTTTATTCCTTGGCACAAGTGGTCCTTCTTATCCAGGATATACTTACTTCTTACTTCTACCTTGTAGACTTCCTGGCTTCCACCTCCCACTCAAAACCTTCTTCAGTCGTTAGTGCTTGCTTCCTCTTGAAATGACTTTTGTTACTTTGTATTTACTTTTCTGAATCTAGACTATATCTCTCCAGTAGACTTTAAGGTCCTTGAAGGCAAGGACTATTCTTTTTTTTTTTGTATCCTTAGTCCCTACCCTGTGTTCTTTACATATAGTAAGCATGTAAAAGATATTTGTCAAATTAAATTTTTTTAGGAAACTCCAGGCCTGGAGACTTTGTCCTGTAACTTCAGCTGTTAACTCTTCTTGAAATTTGATGCTGGCTCTGTTATGGTAGCAGTTCTTCAGTCACCAGACTCTAGGAGTTGCTGTTTCATTTTCCTTGCTTTTTTTCTGGCTTTTCTATTACCTGCAGTATGAAGAAGAGCACTGGATTCAGAGTTAGAGAACCTGGGTTTGAATCCTGATTCTACCATTTACTGCCTTTCTGAGATTGGCTCAGCCTCTCTGGGTTTCAGTTTCTTCCTCTGTACAATGAGGAAATTGGATTAGATGACCTCTAAGGTCCCGTTCATGTCTAAATACTATGATTTAATTCCATCCAGAAAAATGGATGTAGCATCAGCAAGCTACTGGACATATAGTTTTGATTCTGCAGTATTTTCTTTAGGCACTTGAATTCTAGCTGGCTTCTGGGCGAACCTTTAGCATTTCCTATGCTGGCCAAACAGAGCCTCACTATTGCTATCATCCCTAGCTTGATGACTACAATCTGGACCCAAAAAGCTAAAAATGGGTTTCTGTTTCACTAAAATAAACTATAGAAAAGCCAAAAGTATGCTTCCCAGACTGTGGAGGAAAAAAGTAATTATTCAAGATTATTAGACATCTGAATTTTTAAGGTGATATTCCAAAAATATATAAAAACCCACTGCAAAACCTTTAAAAAGCCTACATAAATGGGTTATTTCAAGGAGTTGATAGAATATGGTGGAAAATCCTTGATTTGTAGTCAGCAGACATGGCTTTCAGACCTTCCACTGGAGCCTGGGGCATGTTATGTAACCTTTCTTAGCCTCAGTCTCCTTGCAGTTAAAATGGGGACAGCAATATATTAGCTGAAACTCTACTTCTTACTCTAACTCTTAAGGTTTTTGTCATACAAGAGTTTTTCTATAGATCCTAAAATGCTAGAGAAATGTAATATTATTATTGCTCTGTAAGCTTCAGGTTAATGGATTTAATGTAATATCTAGGAACTGGGTTGCTGTATACATCATAGAGAAGAGATTTCTTGTGAAGTTTTCCAGTGTCATTTACTTTATTTGAAAATCTAATACCATCCCCCGAAAAAGTAATCTAGCAAAATTAGTTGATTCCATATCAAATCAGTTCCACAGTAAATTTTCTTAGATTGCTAAAGGATAAATTGAAAGCATTTCTTACATTCTTCAAAAGTGTGTTTTCTGCCATCAAAAACAAAATCCTTGTCTAGGTCTGCTTATTAAGTTCCAAGTATAAGAAATGATATTCAGTATTTCTGAGATCTTGTTTCTAGGTTAATAAAAACATTTTTCTTTACCAGTTTGTCATTATTTCTCTTAAATTGTCTTCACCTTCTATCTATTTCATTGCGTTATTGTAAGGAGAGTGCTCTGTAAAATATTATAGAATAGTGTAAAGCATTCTAGAATGAGAACCAGCATCACCAACATCATCATCATTAGATGGAATTGAATCTAGAGAGGGTTTCCTGGAAAGACCTACACACTTCTAGTATAGTCCTCAAATTATCTCTGACAGGGAAGCTGAGACATAAGTCATCTCACACTTGTCACATTAGTTATATTTGCAAGGGAAGTTATTTCTTTGGAATTACTTTATTATGATTCAAAAGACATATCTTCTCAAATCTCTTTTCATGCATCTCTACTTTGAAAATGGGTTCCTGGTACATCCATTGATTTTTCTTGAAGCTGACCTTTAGTCATTTGTTTAATTCAATTAAATCAGCTATGGGTAGGATAAAATGCTTGATGCTAGGGATACAAAGATAAGAAACAACAGTATGCTAGAGGGTATGAATACATTGTAGGAAAGACAGTAAGGACAGAAGGGCCTCCACAGTTGTGGCAAGGCCTTAGACTATCCCACATGTAGATCACTTGAAGGACCTGGGACACTTCCCTTGGATAAAAAGAATTAGGGAGAACGTAGTAGCTGTCTTCAAGTGCCTGAAGGGCAGTTGTATAAGATTCACCTTGTTCAATTTGGCCTCAAAGGGCAGGAGTAGGAGCCACAAGTAGAAGTAACAGATGAGCAGGTTTTGGTCTGATATCAGGAAAAGCTTGCTCACATTTAGAACCTTTCCAAAGAGGGATGGGATGCCTTGGGAGGTAGTGAGTTCCCCTTCAGTGGAGCCAACAAAGGCTAATTAACTACCTACTAAGGGTACTATAGCAAGGCTTCCTGTACAGTTAAAAGTGGAGTCTCTTCTGACTCTTAGACTCTATAATTCTGTGACATATATAGCAAGACCACCCACCCCAGAGGGCTATGTTAGAGACCGCAGCTCCAGGCACCCTGGGGCCACCTTTCTTACCAATTTACAGTGAATGATACCTCATTGGACTCTAAGGATAAGTGAATATTTAGGTGTATCTTGAAGCCAAATCCCAAATCAGTGGAAGATGAATGAGATTTCCTTAGAAGTAGAGTTTCAGCTAACATATTGCATTTTTGTCTGGAAAGGAGGGAAAGGGGATGAGTAGACAGCAAGTAACATCATTCAGGGCCTGCTATGACTTAAGCACATTTTTCTCATTAATTTTCCATCTTTCCTGACCTAATTTTTGCCAAGTGAGAAACTTACTGTGTCATCCCAGTTGCCAGTCCCCATGCTTAGGAATTTTAAACTTCCTACCTGCTAAGAACAGTAGTGGGAAAACTATTTTTTGGTACCTGGGAACACACTTCCTTAGCATTTAATAATGAAGATCCCTCTTGAACAAGTACTGACTGCTTCAGTATTCATGCCTCAGTACTACCCTCCTCCCACCTCCCAGCCTTACCTCCATAATTCATGTTGGGAACAGATTTAAAATAAATGTTTAATGGCATTTCAGTCATCTGAATAGGAAAAAAAAAGCATTCTCTGAAATGACAAAGCAGCCCAAGTTCCCTTGGGCTTAGATTCTGTATTCTTCCAGAGATACAAGGGAAGCTGAATGCTTGGATTTTTTTAAAGAACCCTTTAAAAGAGATTTCAAATGAAGGGTACCCTATTGGAAGGCCTAGACTCAGGACATCATCAGAAACCTCAACAAACAACATCCTCTACCGCTAAAGAAGCTCCTAATAGACTCAGCTGAGATGACTCATTTGCCAAGAGCAGTTGGACTTGATAAAAGAAGTGACAATCTCTCATTTTAAATTCACTTCACAAATATGATGTGTGTGAGAGGGGAGGGTTTCCAAATAGCACTGTTTTCTAGTGATTCAAAAACATAGGAACAAAGAATGTGCTCATTATGAATCATTCTTATCCACTTACCTATTTCAGAATAGACTACCCCAAAGGACTTTTTTTGTAGGCAAATCTTTGTTACCATGGTTGATTTTATTGAAGGATAGGATTGGTGGGAGTCCTGATCTGGATCTAGGAGTTTATCTTCATGGGGAACTCCTGCACTGAGCTTTCTCCACAAGGACAGACCAGGTACTGTTCTGTAACTTAGTGACTTTTACAATTGCTGGAAGCCCTGAAAGCTCAGGTGACCAACTCATGGTCACACAGTTTGTGTATTCCAGGCTTCCCCAGCACCAAGGCCAGCTCTCTGTTCATCAGGTCAAGCTATCTGATTTATCTTCCTGTGAAACCCCACTGTCCAGCATAGAGAATTCCTACTATTCCCCAATATGTTCTCTAACCCCCAATTAGAACACAAGTTCCTTAAGGACTGAGATTGTCTCATTTTTTGTCTTTGTATCCCTAGTGCCTGGTATCATGCCTTGTGTATTGTTTGCCCTTAATAAATGCTTTTCCCTTACATTCCACTCCTACCTTAACATACATACACCTTCTATTGAAATCCTTCATCCTTCAAGGTTTAGTTCAGTTGCCACCTCCTCTGGGAGGTGTTCCTCAGTGCTTAACCAGTTCAAGGAGAGTTCTCCCTTCTCAGATCTCTCTCGCTTTCCCATTTGACCTTTCCTATCCGTTTATCATATTTTATCCTATGTATTAGTTATTTGCATATGTCCCTTCTGCTAGATCATAGACTCCTTAGAGGTCAGTAAATTATTGTTTTTCATTTCTATGTGGTCTCTTTCCTACCCCAGCACTTAACACAGTGCCTGGTACATAGCAGGCACTTAATAAATGTTTACTGACTGACTATCCTTAACATGAGGCCTTCCTTAAGACTTAAATGAACTAATAAATTGTGAAATGAGGAGAACCAGAAAACGTTGTATACAGTAGCAGCAATGATGTATGATGATCAGTTGTGGATGACTTAGCTGTTCTCACAAAACAATGATCCAGAACAGTTCTGAAAGACTTATGTTGAAAATTGCTATTCATCTCCAGAGAAAGAACTGATGAAGTCTGAATGCAAATTGAAGCATACTTTTTCCTTTACTTTTCTTGTTTTTTTCATCTGTGTTTCCTTTCACAACATGAATATGTTTTGCATAACTGAACATGTATAACCTATGTCAGGGAGGGAGAGAATTTCAAACTCAAAAAAATTTTAATGAATGTTTAAAAATTGTTTTTACATGTAATTGGGGGAAAATATCAAATTAGAAAAAACCAGAATGAAACATGAGGCCTTCCTTGTATATAATAGGCACTGACTCAGTATATACTTATTGGATTAAAATCATGGGAATATTTTGGTTGTTTCCTTCCAAAGTTTATAGTCACAGGCTATCTCATTATCAGTTGTGCCCACAGGACTTATCACCCCTGGTGAATTTTAACTGTCCCAATTTGAAAGTCTACCAATACATAATAAACTTGGAAGGTCTCTTTTCTGCTAAATTTCAATACTCCTGTCACCCCCAACTTCATGGAGTTTGCACAGCAGGGTGACTGCATTTCTGCAGTCAGTCCTCTGATCTGTTTGGGCAGTGTCACTGCCTGCAGAACTGTCCTTAGAGACACCACAGAGAGACAGGTACCTATCTGGGAATGAGAGCACTTAATGAGCCTATATTTGTCTTCCTCCCCCCTCCCCAGAAGCAAAATATTACTGCACCTGAAAACAGCCTGTTCTGTAGCCACCTCCAGCTAATGGACAAAGGGAAGGTTTGCTGCAAGCTATGGGCAACCATTCCAAAAGCAGAACCCCTGGTGCTGTACTTACAAGGAGGCCAGGTAAGGATGGAGTGGGGGTTCCTTAGAGAAGTGGGTCCAAGAATTTTACTTCCTTTCCTGCTTATGGAGATGTGAGCTGGGCCATGATGAATTTAGGTCAAAGCCTCTGAGATTTCACATTTCTTCCCTGAATGTCTTAGGTTTGGGAAATTGCCATTTGAATGTAAACTCACCATCTATGCACACAGTAATGTTTGAAGAAAAGGAAGCAGGGGAAGGTGATTGACCTTGGAGTCGGAATAACTAAGTTTAGATATCTGGTGTTCAAATTATAGCTCCATTCTTTATTGGCCATGGTATAGTGGGAGGAGCCCTAGACTTAGAATCAGAAGACCTGGGTTCTAATGTAACTTATTGACTATGTCACTTTGTGCAATTCACCTCCCTCTCTGAAGCCGTTTTCTCACCTATAAAATGGGGATAATATTATGTACCCTGCCTAGCTCATAGGCCTGCTATCAAGCTCAAGTGAAAGAATGTATGCAGTAAAGACATCTTATAACATGAAAATGCAATGTAAATGTAAACTATCACCATGATGATTTCAGTATATATTTCATCACATTGAACACTTATTAAACACCTGCTATATTCAGAACACTTTGTTGGGCTCTAGAGTTTAGATAAAAATCACCATGACCTCAGAGATACTTTGCAAACAAGGATGATGTTGTCCTGAATGCCTCTAGCCTGAGAGGGCTCAAAGGGGGAAAAAAAGGAGATTGGGGCAGGGTTAGGCTTAAAAGGTTTTTTAGAGAAAGTGAATGTTTATCTGGGTCTGAAGGGAAATTTGTCATTGGACTAAAGGGACAGGTGGTAGAGCATTCCAGCTAGAATGAAGGCTTAGGGTCAGAAGCAGGACGGCTGTGTTAGGGCTGTGTGCAAAGTTTTAATGTGAACACAACTCAAAACACATGTGACACTTGGAGTCAGAGGAGGGAGAAGATGGTATACAAGAAGAAGTAGAAATCAAGCATGTGAGACTTTTGCTTATATTCATTCTCATTTATGTCTAGGATGGGCGAAGCCCCAGGACAATCCCCCTTCCTGGCTATGAAGTAACTCTGCCTGGACCTGCCGAGAAGCTGGAAGCAAAGTACACCCTGAAACTCTCACAGTCCCACCAGACTCTGTATCTCAGCGTCGAGGATGAGGAGCTTCAGCGGAGGTGGATGGAAGTTCTCACTAAAGCTGCCAGAGGAGAAACGGACGATCCCAGTGCCAGTGTTGGGAATCCCCAGGGGCCCTGAAAAGCCAGGGCTGCTCCTGGGGACGGCTGCCCAACATCTTTGGTCCTAGAACTTGGACACGGGTAGTTTGGTGGGTCTGCAGAGGAATGCCTGCAGTGGATCCTTTCTCCCTGTAAAAAGTGACCACTTCAGAGGGGCAAAACACCCAACGACCCTATCAGGTCAGACCCAGGCTTCAGGGCCAATGAGTGTGCCCATGAGTGTGTGTGCACATATGTGCATGTGCACATGATGTGTGTGCCCATACCTGAGCACCACAGGCCAGAGCTGGGCAGAAGACAAGGTAGTAACAGAAGAGATCTGGGTCACTGATACCAGCCTGGTTTTGTTTTACATTTGTATCCATCTATTCCTCTCCAGCTGTTCCAAACCTTTTGGTGTTTCTAAATATTTATACTCCCTCCCCCACCTGGCACATAGACTCCCATTGCCTCAGGACTGGAGACTCACACCCTTAGGGAAGGATGAGTAAAGTAGGGTAGAGATCCCCCATACATCCCATCCTCCTGAGCCTGGCAGATGCTGCCCTGTGTGGGTCTGTAGGGTGGGCATGCACTTGGAAGGCAGGGCTATGTGGTATGTCATTTTGTAAACAAATAGTCTTAGTTAATGATGGTGTTTGGTGATGCTGACCCCAGAAAGAGGCTAAGAAGGAAATTGTTCGTTTGTATACAGAGTTTGCCCTGGATTGGCTCAAAATCCTTGTTGACTCAGAGTGAGCGCCCAGTAGCATTCTCCCTGCTGTTTGATGCAGAGTCAAATATGTTAGTCATTAACTAACCAATATGTAAGTGCTAGACCATGCCAAGGCTTGGACCAGGCACAGCTTCTCCTCTATCTTGGTCAGTCTGGGTTTCCTGATAAAGCAGTCTTAGTGAAGTATCCTTATCCATTAAGCTGTTTGTTCTTACTGTATGGAGATGACCCTTTGAAAGGGAAAATGCTGTAGGGGATGACCTCAGATCATAGCTACAGCCTTCCAGGTCCTCATTATGGGCCTGCTCCCCACCACCACCTGCCTCAAGTCCCCTAGCAAACACTGTAGGTAAGGGGAGACCTTTGTAGTTCTACTTAGGGCATTGCTGATCTTCTGTACTCATAGGAAGGTGACTTGCTCAGTTGTTTGATTAATTTTCCAGTAGTCCAGGATTTATTTATAATTTGTAAATAATGTTTCATACCTTCTGCCAGAAGTTTAAAATATTGAGGTTAATAACAGGATTTAGTATGTAGAGTGACAAAATGTTTGTATGAATTTGTCATTTGCCCTTCTTGTTAACTGGCATTTGTTTTGTTCCCAAAGGGAAGTACTTGTCTATTTAAATAAATGCCCTGCAGCCAGATGTGTAGACAGCTGCTGTTTTGTTCTCTAGCTCAGGTGGGGGCTTTAGTTATTTGGGAGCTGAGACTTGGGATAGAGGGTCTTGGGGGGGGGAGAGTGGTAAGGAGGAACCATAGAAGAGTATTTTTTAAGGCTTACTATCCTTCCTTCACCACCCACTTACCCACCCCTTTCATTCTTCTCTTATCTTGCCTTAGAGAAGCCCCTAAAAATGGTTTGGGAAAATGGTGCTTTACTCTTTTTCTGTCCCAGCCAGGAATGGCCTAAATGAATTAAGGCAGCCTCTCCTCTGTAGCTAAAAGCAACTTTAAGAGTAAAGGAAGGATAATGGGAGGTGCTATGATGACAGAATTAATTTGGTTTTCTTTTCCCCCTCTTCCCAGGCTGGTTTTTCCCATCAATGTCCATCCCTCTCATAGGACCTTTCCCACTTGAGTAGGCTATCTTGGGGCACAGTGCCTCAGGGGTGCTTAGAAAAGAGCACTAGCCCTCTCCTCCCTGTTCCTAGAAGTAGCAAATTACACAGTTTATGTTCCCCATCTGTGGAGATTCCTCTCCTGGGAGTGCTCAGCAATTGGCCTATTTCCCATAATTGAATACAGTGGTAACTTTCCTCCCATTTGGTGCTTCACTCAGGGCCCTGCCCACTCTGAATTGCAGTGTAAGCCTTGTGTCACTCATGATATGGAGGGTCCAGATACATATTGGGGGATTTTTTTTCACTCTTCTGGCTTGTAGTCCCAACCCAAAACACCTACACCTATACCTCAGTGTTCCTTTCCTTATGTGCAGGTATATAGTACACAATACTATAGAGAGAAAATAAAAATCAGCAGAATGATGAACCATTAGTTCTATAGATATACATAAATCTCCCAAGTCATAGCCCATAGTAAGAGACATCCTCTGGTGGAGGCCCTTCCCCATGTTTTGGCTTCTAACTTCTCAGAGGGAAAGTAAAAGACCCAGGACACTTTGTGGGATTGAAGCTAGCTGGACACTGGTCTGTCTGTCTCTGTCCCTCTCCTCCTTTTCTTCCGTTCCTCCTGCTCTCCTTCTCCAGCTATCCCCCACTCTCTTCCTCCCAACCTCCCCATTTCCTTCATCTCTTCTCTTTTTCTTTCTCTGTTCTTCATCCTTCCTTACTACTTTCCTCCCTTTTCTTTCTCTCACATTTCTCCTCATTTACTTCTTTCTGCCTCACTTCTCAGGTTCTGTAGCCCAACCAGAGAGTCCCTGGTTTCTCAACATAGCCAAAATGATTTTGTAGAGAGTCCTCCAATAACCTCCCAAGGGCCAAGTGGGGATTAAAAACAAACAAGTTTCTTGATTCTTTTGGAAGAAGCCATCGTCTCCAGAAGGCCAAATGCTCTCCTTTAAGAGGCAATGCCTAAGTGTGGGTTCACTGTCTCGTTAACTGACTCCCCTAGGAAAGAGCAGCTCATTATAAGGAAGGAAGCAAAAGGCAAGCCAGACTTTTTCCTGATTCTTAAGGAAGGTGCAGAATGTGAGGGCACAAATGGGAGGCAGGGTGGGGGAATCCTGGTGGGGTATCACAAGGATCCCCAAGGTGGAAGGAACTTCAGAAATAGTTTATTCTAACCCTCTCCCTGCTCTCTGACAAGTGGTCATCCAGCCACTGCTGGAAGACCCTCACTGATAACTTTATGAACATCTCTCATAGTGAAATTTTTCTTTACATTCAGCCAAAATAATTTTCTGTGCAACTTTTGCTTATTTTTATTGCTAGTTCTACCCTTAAAGGCCAAGAAGAATAAATCTAACCCCCTTTTCCACCTGATACCTCTTTAAAGACAGCACTTGCATCTCTTCAGTCTTCTTTTTTTCAAATTAGACGTCTCCAGATCCTTCAGTTTACCCTTGTTTGCATGCTCTCCAGTGCCCCTACCATCCTGGTCACTTTCCTGGAGGGGCTTTAGTTTGACAATGTCCTTTCTTCTAAGAGAAGCATGAGCACCCTGGTGTGGAAGAAGAAGCCTCTAGGGCAAAGACAGATGATGCTTCAGCTTTCTGCAGGGTCTGAGTCATAACTACGATGGCACCTGTTTCCATACCTGTAAAACATGGATTATTAGCCTAAGTTACCAGGCATAGTAGAAAGGACACCAGGCCTGCAATCAAAGACCTGAGTTCAAATATGATGTCAGATACTAGTTAGAGCCTTAGTTTCTATAAAATGAAGATAATGGAACTTTTACTTAACCTCACAGCTTTGTTGCAAGGAAATGACCACAAAGTCAGGTTATAATCTTGCCTTACAACCACACTAGGGGGTCAAGGCTGGCCCTTGCTGCCTGCTGCTTTTAGAATGTGGTTCCATACTCTCTTGGAGACCAACTCAAGAACTATAGAAGGGAGGAAGAGGGAGACAGACTTGGAAACTTCCCTTTCAGTGAGTTTGGGGCTTCTTTTGGTTGAGCTGACCCATTTACTCCCATATAAAAGGTTCATTCACTCTTCCTGGTATATTCTAATCTGTATAACTTCTCTGATTTCTGCTCATTATTTCCATGGATAAATGGGTTTGCAATTTGTGATAAATCTTTTGTATAACTATCATTTGGTGGGAAAGGGACTAAGCTTAGAGATACCTCTCCTATTAAGGGATAGCTACCAGAGAAGCTAATGACTTTTGAACCTAAAAAATCACAGCCCTAGTCTAGCAATATTCAGTGAGACAGACAGATAGAATTCTGTCTAGTACTTTTTTTTCCTCAGGAAAACTTAGTAGCCAGCCTCATGTCTTCTCCTCACCTCTACACAAGATTCTGTCTCCTTTGGAGAGAGGTGGGCAAGATTCCTGTTTGTTTGTTTTTATTTATTTGTTTGTTTTTAGTTTTCAACATTCACTTCTATAATATTTTCAGTTCTAAATTTTCTCCCCTTCAATCCACTCCCCAAGACAGAGTGCAATCTGATATAGTCTATACATATATAATCATATT
The DNA here is from genome assembly GCA_011680675.1 of Gymnobelideus leadbeateri. Classification (NCBI taxonomy): domain Eukaryota; kingdom Metazoa; phylum Chordata; class Mammalia; order Diprotodontia; family Petauridae; genus Gymnobelideus; species Gymnobelideus leadbeateri. The sequence goes on along the minus strand of WOXC01009814.1, from coordinate 813,354 downwards.
AAACCTATTTCCACACTAGTCATGTTGTAAGGAAGAGTTAGAACCAAAGGGAAAAACCACAAGCAGTATTATGTAAATGCTTTAAGGGGTGAGGCTGTTTTCTTTCAATCAGGTTTTTGTACCCCTAAGAATTTAGGACATTGGAGGCATTTAGGGTTGCTGAGCTGCTGTTGAAATAGCCCTGTTTGTCTTCCACCAGTTCTTGAATGTTTTAAAGTATCACACCATTAAAATACAAGTGTTTGTGGAGGGGATGTCACATTAAACCTTTATTGGGCATTAAAACTGAATGTGAATTAGTTCATCACAAAGGTGGGCGATTGGCCTAAGGTCACAAAGGCAAGTGACAGAGCCAGAATTTGAATTCCAATTTCAACTGCTGTTTTCCACTTAACCCCAATGCCTTTTGGTTACCCCTGGGTCTAAGATTCTATGGTTATTGAACCACAAAACCCTAAATGTCACAGAATCTAGACCTCTTGTGATATATTGAGGAAAATAAGGTGGGATGGGAGGAGACAGTGGAGCGGGCCAAGGAGGCAAGTGTGGGGATGGAAATTGTCTAAGGTTGCACAATAAATTGGCCTGTAATATGGGGGGAAGGAGCAACTCTAGGAGGGGATACCCTGGGCAGCTTGTAGACAGCATGAGTGGTGAAATTAAGACTGTAAACCCCTGCGACATTCAAATTTTGTGGGGGTCTCTGTGTTGACAATGGGTTTAAAACTGAAGGCCAGTCAGTCTTGACTGGAAGATTGGACCAAATCATGGCAGGAGACTGACCTAGGAATCTGCCCAGAGATTGCTGAGTCTGTGGAATACCACTAGAGGGAGCCCTTGCAAGCCAGCACATAAACTTGTAATAGGACTGGCCTGTGGTTTCCTTTTTTTAAAACGGGAACAGATGCCCAGGCTCTAGAAAAAAAATAAATGAATGAGCTGATGTTCACTTATAGTTGAGGGATGAAAGTCCAGCAGACGGGTGCAGTTCTGGGGAAAGAGCCCTAGACCAAGGAGTCAGGAGTCCTAGGTTATATTCTCAGCTATCTTCACTATGTGACTTTGGACAAGTCCCTCATGTTTTTCTATAAAATGATCATCTTTGGGGTGGCTAGGTGGTGCAGTAAATAGAGCACTGATCCTGGACCTGAGTTCAAATTCGACCTCAGACACTCAACATGTACTGTGTGACCTTGGGCAAGTCACTTAAACCCAACTGTCCTGTCTTCCCCCTCCCCCCACCAAAAGCAAAAAAATAAATAAATAAATAAAATGATCATCTTGGATCAGATATTCTCCATGACCACGTCTGATTCTAACATCTTATATTCTGAAGAACTGCCCAAGACCAAACAATCAAAATCCAAATTTTAAGATTCTGCTCTTGTAAGTTATAAACCTCTTCCAGCTCCAGCATTCCCATTTTGAAGGAGCTCCTGCTTGAACCATTTGTGTTCTATATTGTAAGATTTTTTTTCCAGCTCCAACATCCTATGAAAATATGAGTCTTAGGAAGGAGGGCACTGGGATTCAGAGAAAAGAGCTGTGTCTTGCCCCAGGTTACAGCGAGTACCAATACCAGGACTAGGGTTTGCATTCTTAGCATCCCTATCTCTTCTCTCTACAATCAGGCTTTGGAGAAATAAAAATAAGTCTGGGGATGGGGTGGGGTAAGGAAGGGAGGGTAAATATAATCAGGAAAATTGATATTTCAAATTATTCTAAAAGCAGGTAGTACAGTGGATAGAGTGCTAAATCAGGAGTCAGGAAGACCTGACTCAGATACTTCCTAGCTGTGTGACCCTGGACAAGTCTTTTCACCTCTGTCTGCCTCAGTTTCCTCCACTGTAAAATGGGGATGATAACAGCACTTACCTTAGAGGATTATTGTGAGGGAGAAATGTGATACTATTTGTGAAGTGCCTGGCACATAGACTATAGTAGGTGCTGTATAAGTGCTGATTCCCTTTCCTTTTCTCCTAGGGATTTTTCTACTCCACTATAAGTGATAACAATACAAACTCTTCAGCTTAACATTTAAAGCCTTTTAATATGGCTCCAGTTTTCTTTTTCAAGTGCCTATACCATCACCTTCCTTGGAGCCTTTACACAAGACAGCCCCCATACTTGCAGTGCCCTCTTTTCTAATCTCCCATTCTTAAAAACTCTGACTTTCTTTAATTCACAATAGCTAACATACACTCTTTGCTTTACAATTTGAGACTCACAACAACCCTGGGAAGTAGGTACTATCATCACCCCCATTTTACAGATGGGGAAATTTGGGCAAACAGGTTAAATGACTTGCTCAGGGTCACACAGCTAGTGAGTCTCTGAAACTGGATTTGGACTCAGATCTTCCTGACTATAGACTTGGTGCTTTATCTACTGGGCCATCTAGCTGCTTTCTCAAATAATCATGCATATACTTACTGAAGTCCATAAGCACTGATTAAGTGTTTACCGGATGCCAGGTGCTGTACACTGGGAATATGAAGAAAGGAAAAGAAACAAACAATGGATCTTGCCCTCAAGGAGCTCACAGTCTAATGGAGACAACATGTAAACAGTCGTGTACATACAAGGTAGATACAGGATAAATGGGAATTAACTTCAGAGAAGGCACAAGCAGTGCATAGGATTGATAAATGTGTCCCTCCTCTTTGAGAGCAGGGATGGTTCCACATCCATAGTAGATGATCAATAAATGCAAGTCAACTTGGACTATTTATAGTGACACAGTAGGATTCTAGAGAGGCAGCTAGGTGACCAGGTGAATAGACTAATCTTCCTGATTTCTAATCTGGCCCCAGACACTTAGTAGCTGTATGACCCTGGGTAAGTCACTTAACCCTATTTGCCTCAGTTTCCTCATCTGTAAAAATGAGCTGGATGAGGAAATGGCAAAATACTCCAGTATCTTTGCCAAGAAAACCCCAAATGGAATCACAAAGAGTTAGATGTGACTGGACTGAACAAAAAGGAACCCTAGAGCACTGGGTGCTAAGCATTGAGAGATTGGAGTTTAAATCTCCACTTTACCTTTAACAAGTTCTATGACTTTGAACAAGTTGCTTTACTTCTCTGGGCCTCAGTTACTTCAAATGTAAAAGTGAGAAGGTTGGACCAGATGATCTCTATTGCCCAAACAATTTATGAAAATTACTACAATTACAATTACTACTCATGCTCTGGACAAGGAAATGCAGAAAGATAGTGGCTCTTCCACTGGGACTCTGCAGGGACCTTCCCCTCCTTCCCTCCCTCTCCCCATTCCACCTGTTCCTTTCTGAGTATATGCCTGGACAGCCAAGGAAACTTGGTGGGTGGCAGAGGGGAGGATGGGGCTCTTAGAAAACTGCATTTGCCTCAGACAGAGGCCTCCTGCTTCTGGTCTCTGGGTGGGGAAGTGGGCTGCCTCCTCATTTTGCATCTTATCACCATTTCCCAGAAACTGTGGCTCACAAAGCCTGCCAGATGCTGAGCCTCTAGATAAAGGCTGTGGTTAACCTACTCCATGCTGCTTTCTTTCATTTCCTGTTACAGTACTTTACTTACAACCTGAAACATATATGTATAGGTCTACATGAAGTCTTTAGGGGACTCAAGCCCCAAGTTAGACCTTGGGGGACATGGAACTTAAGAGTCCTTCAGAGTCTCAGGGCCCAGAGTTGGGCTTAGGTCTGGTCCATGAAGACCAGAGACTTCTTCGGGGCAAGGAGCCCCAGGTGAAACATAGGAAGAAAGAGAATCCCTGAAGAGTGCCCAGGCTGAGCCTAAGTGAGGGGGTGGGAGGTGGGGTAGGCTCAGAGTCAGCTATACAGGTCCTTAGAATCCAGGAGTCCTATTGCAGAGGAAGTCCATCCCTAGACGAGTCAGGTTTATTCCACATTCTTCATCACTTCCCATATCCAATATATCATCAAATTTTATTGCATAGAGTTTATCTCTTTAACTCTTGCATTTGTCTCCTTTACATACATGCATCCACCTCTTTAGTTCAGAACCCAATAAGCCCTCATCAAGATGACTTTGCTGTTGACTGGATTTCACCATCATGCCTCAGTTGCCTTGTCATTCTGGAAGTTCCCTCAGTCCATGTGGCCTCACCCTAGAACATCCCTCTGCCCATTGGTGAGCATCTCTTAGAACCTACATTTGAAAGAAAGGCAGCCCAGCCATCCTCACTTCTTTCCTGGCTCTTCTTCTGACTCTCTGGACTTCACCATGATGCCCTCAAATCCCCAAGAAGCTACCTTTCCCCTCTCCCTTTGTCAACTCCCTTTGTAGGTTTTACTTTCCCATATTATAATGTAGGCTCCAGGAGGGCAGGGACTGTCTTTCTTTTTGCTTGTATTTGTATCCTCCAGCACTTAATACAGTACCTGGCTTGTAGTAAGAACTTAATAAATGTTTGTTGACTTGACATCCTTCAATCTCTCTCTACTCAATAATCAATCAATAAGCATTTATTAAGCCCCTACTATATTCCAGGTACTGTACTAAGTGTCCATGCCCTCAAGGAGCTTACAATCTGATAGGGGAGAGAACAAGCCAACAAATATATAAAAACAAGTTATATATATGATAAATATATTTTATATATATACATATATGATAAATATATTTATATAAATATATATATATATGATAATAGGAAATAACAGAGAGAAGGCACTGGAATCTAGAGTGGTTGGAGAAGGTTTCCTGTAGAAGGTGGGATTTTAGCTGGAATTTAAAGGAAGCCGGGAAAGTCAGTAGTCAGAGCAGAGGAGGGAGAATGTTCTAGGTATAGGGGACAGCCAGAGAGAATGGCTGGAGCCAAGATATAGAGGGTCTTGTTTGTGGGACAGGAAGGAAACCAGTGTCACTGGATGGAAGAGTATGTGTTGGAGAGTAAGGTGTAAGAAGACTGGAAAGGTAGGAGAGGTCACAGATCTGACCACCCACATCACAGCTCAAATTCTTAGGTGTTAATCCTTCCTCTCACCCATATTGATTGTGTAATCAATCAATGATCAGATCACTTAAACTAGGAGCATCTCAGTTTCTTCATCTATGAAATGGACATTCACAACATCTATTCACAGAATTGCTATTCAAAGAAGCACTTTGAAAGCCTTAAAGAAATAGGAGTTATCATCATCATAATTATTGACTTGTCTGACAGCTAATGCATCATCACCTACTTCTAGCCCAACTCCCTCATATTACAAAGGAGGAAAATGAGGCACAGAGATGAAATGTCTGTTGCTAGAAAGGTAGGAGGAGGAGAAGGGGATAAAATGAAAGAATGAGAGAAGGAAAAGAGAATTTCATTCACAAATAGTTATGAGGCACCTACTGTGTGCAAAGCACCATGCTAGGCTCTGGTGATATTTCAGTCCCCTCCAGGAGTTTACATTCTACATGAGGGAGTTGAAGTTCTACTATCCCCCATGGCTGGAATATTCTTCCTCCCCACCTCTTCCACTTGTGTTCTTTGGCTCTTCTGCTGGAGGCCTTTCCAGGTCCCCCACAATATTAGTGTTTTCCTTCTAAGATTACTTTCCTCATCTACTGTACTCTGTACATATCTTGAATGTATCTAGTTATTTGCATGTTTTCTCCCCCATTAGAATGTGAGCTCCTGGGCGTGGGGGCAGGGACTATGGTTTTGTCTTTCATAGAATGCTCAACACTTAGCACAGTACCTGGAATATAGTAAGAGCTTAATAAATGCTTATTGGTTGACTAACTAGGGAATAGAAAATGTAACATCTATAGAAAGTAACAATAATAATATGTTATTATTATTTTATCATATAAATTACACAGACAACTAAAAGGGAGTAGCAATGATCTTCTTTAACAGGTAGACCTGAGAAGTGCTTTGAAGGAGGCATGGGTAAGGTAGGAGTGTGTACCAAGGGAAAGGGATACGAAAGAGGACAAAATGCAAACGAAAAGAGTAGAAGGAAATAAGTTTTGTCTTGGCAAGAGGAGCCAGGAATAGGGGAGGCTAGGTGGCAAAGTGAATAGAGCACTGACCCTGGAATCAGGAGGACCTGAGTTCAAATGTGACCTCAGACACGTAACACTTACTAGCTGTGTGACCTTGGGCAAGTCACTTAACTCCAATTGCCCTGCCTTCTCCCTTCCAAAAAGCAAAGATAGAGGAAAGAGAGAGAGGGAGAGAGGGAGAGAGAGAGAGAGAGAGAGAGAGAGAGAGAGAGAGAGAGAGAGAGAGAGAGAGAGAGAGAGAGTCTGGGTTGTGGTAGAACCAATATTCTTAGGCTCTACCTCAGAAGGCTAGGCTAGTTTTTCTTTAAAATATATTGAATAAAAACATAAAATAAAATGTATTGAAGTCATCATTGAGGCTTAATTGGTTCAGAAGATTCCTGGTGGTCTAAGCACAAAAAGCCAGGGCATAAGGAGTCAGCAGCTCAGACTTCAGACCACTTCATCAACACAGAAGCAGGAAAGTGACACTCCACTGAATCTGTCTCAAGACTTTCTGAACACCCTTTCCTTGCTCTGAATTATCCTTCCCCTGCGATAGCAACATTATCTTCCTTGTGTTGACTGTCAAATGTTCTACAAATATTTCATTTTGCTCCAATCTCAAAGATGAGCTTCCAGCCAAATCTTCATGAGGCTTAGCCCCTGGAGTGTTCCCAGTGAGGACAAAGCACAAATGAGAATGACTGGTGCAGGAAACCCATTTCCATTCAATTTAACCAATATTTATTATTGACTTTGTGCCGGGGACTGTGATAAGAGTACACAGACAAAAACAAAACATTCCCTACCCTCAAAGGGCTTATATATATATATATATTTATATATATATATATATATATATATATATATATATATATATATTCTACTGAGAGGTGGGGTGAGGAGTGGAGATTGAAGATGGGGGGACTACAACATGGTCACAGTTACAAGGTAAGGAGAAAGGAGAAAGCCCTAAGCACCACCAGGAGCAGGGAAGGCTTCCCATAGGAAATAGTACCTGGGCAGAGTTTTGAAGAAAGGAGAGGGTTCCAAGAGGCAGCGATGAGAAGAAAGAACACTCTGGGTCAGTTTTTACAAATGCACAGAGGAGATGGAGTGTGAAATCCAGGAAACAGCTAAGAGTTTGCAATGTATGAAGGAGGGTGCAGGAGAATAAAGTAAAACAAGGCTGGCAAGGGCAGTGGGAGTCACATATAGTAGAGAATCTGGCTGAGCAGTTGGTGTCTTACCCTCAAGGCAATAGGAAGTCACAGAAACTACCACATGGACCACCACCTGCCACCAATGGGCAAGGACTGCAGCCCCTGCCTTCTCAGCAGCTACAACTACCGAAGCCCCAGAAGAGAAAGTTCTTGCCACCAGTGTCTGTGGCACTTTCAAGTGGTTCATCATTAGAAACAAATGGTTTTATTGGTGGAAATGATGTTAAAGATGGTGCTTTACTATTTGCTTTGCAGCTGCACCCTAAGGATCATGGGACTTTTCCACCTGCCTTACAGCTAAAATCTCCTGAATGTGTTGTCTCCCCTATTAGAATGTGAACTCCTTGAGAGCACGAATTGTCATCAGTTTCCTATTTGTGTCCATAATCTTTTCACTTAGCAAGTGCTTCATAAATGCTTTTCCATTCGTACGTTCATTCATTCATGGGTTTTCAGGACATCATCAGAATACTGAGTTTTAAGTTTTGTCTATGTGTCCTCCACAGTCTCTCCTGTCTCTTCTATTCCATTCCCCTCCCCTTATTCAAACCCCTGTCACTTTTTACCTGGATGACCATGACAATGTCCTGACTACTCTCTCTGTCTTCAGGCTCTCCCCCTTGAATCAGTCCTCTCCCTCAGACCAGATTAGTCTTCTTATGTGTCACTGATTGCATAATTCTCCCATTCAAACACCGTCAATGGCTCTACTTTGTCTAGAAGAAAAATATTTCTCCCCTACTGTTTCCCCCAGAAAACTGCCTGCTTTAGCCAAAATGGGGTCTTCAGCAGTGTCTGAATACTTATTCACATCACTATGGCTTGGCTCATACCAGTCTTCCCCACTGAAGCATGACCATCTCCCTGCTCTCATTTCCAAATCCAGTCTTTTCCATTCTTGTGACTCCCCTGGTGTATATATCTTGACTACCAGTCACAGTGATTTCTCTTTCCTCTGATTTCCTAGATGACTGTATCAGCCACCTTGGGATCTAATCTGGTTCTGTCTGGATGTGTTTCATAGATGTTTAATTGTGAGCGTAGGAGGGCAATCTCTATCTAGCTGACCATGTTACCTCTCCAGTCATCTTGCCAGGGCAGAGTCTGTCAGGGCACCCCCTTCTCTGACATCCCTCTGCCCCCGACCTGCTTTCCATTTCTTCTTGAGACCTACATCAAATAAATACTGCCACTGTTACTGGAAAGGTTGCATCATTCAAATCCCCCATGGTTCCACTCACCATTCCTGTGACTTCCGAAATCAAAATACCCTTTCCTACCTGGCAACCACTTCCCTATATTTTCTCCACCCTTTGAGGACAGTAACTGTCTTATTCTTGAATTCATATCCCAAGTACTTATTTAATAAATTTTGTTATTCAGTCATTTCAGTTGTGTCCAATTCTTTGTGATCCCATTTTGGGGGTTTTCTTGGCACAGATACTGGGATGGTTTCCCATTTCCCTCTCTAGCTCATTTTACAGGTGAGGAAACTGAGACAAGCAGAGTTAAGTGACAAGCCCAGTATCACACAGCTAGTAAGTGTCTGAAACCAGATTAGAACTCAGGAAGATGAGTCTTCCTGACTCCAGGCCTGGCATTCTACCAATACCCCACCTACCTGCCCAATGCTGCTTCTTTAATGCATTCATTCTGGTTCCACCAACTAGACTGTAGTTTCCAAGAGGATAGGGACCATACCATGTTTTTCACTTTTCTTGTACTTCTCACTAAATAAGGTTAGCTACAGGGTAGGAACTCAGCAAAGAAGTGGGCTAGAATTGAATTATTAGGAAGAAGACGGTCCTAAAAGGAATTCTAGAATAAGAGAGTCAGGTTGTAAGTTCAGATCCTAGCTCTGTCTTTTGTTAACTGTGTGATCTTGGAAAAATCACCAACATTTCTGGCCTCATTTTCCTTGTCTGTAAAATGAGGGAGCTGGACTAGGCCTCTAAGGTCATCCTATGAACTGGACGTGTGAGGTTGTGTAGGAAGGGCAAGGCCTTTTTTAAGTCTCTTGAAACATCAGGAGGAAACAGTCATCAGAGATAGCCCCACAACTCTAGTCTGTCAGAAATGAAAGGGATATGAGAGACCATATAGTTAAACCCTCTCAATTTTACAAATGAGAAACTGAGGCATAGGGAGAGTTGGTGGCTTGTCCAAGGTCACACAACTGGTAAATACACAACCAGGAATTGAAATAAGGTCTGGTTTTTTGTTAGTGTTGTTTTTTCTACCACGACTCTGCCCACCTGTTTGGAATCTGGGTACTCAATCCCCAAGCTGATATATTTGACCCTTGCCCTTTCTCTTTCATGTGCCCAAGCTATGACTAGTCAGCAGAAAGTTATCCGCTTATCGAGGGCACCTGCTGCTGGATCTGTGCTTCTGACACGTGGTGAACCCTGAACAGCAGGGTGTCCTGAAGCCACGTACGGTGCCTTCCTCATGAAGATTATGAAAGTGGATGTGATCCCACTTGGATGCCTGCCAGACTCCCAATCCATTCAGCCCTTCCTGCCTCAGGGAAGCATCTCTTCACTCCATTAGACCCTGTACTCCCCCAGTGAAATGAGAAGGCCCAGGTATGGGCTTACCAGCTTGTTTCCATCATTTTGGCTTTGAAGCAGCTTCCAGACATCCGCACTTCATGTCTCTATCTATATCTCTCAGCAAGTCAAACAGTCTCAAGAAATACGAGAGAAAGGGAGTTATTTCCCCAACGGACCAAAAGGCTGGGGCACTGAGGGCTCATAGCCACTCATTCTGGGGCCTGGAACTAAAGCAAATCTTCCTGGAGATACTAAAACATTGCAAAGACCAGTATGTGGAAAAACTGTATCCCTAGGGGAAAGTCTCTCTCGGCTTGCATTTTGGCATCTCTGACTTTGTCTTTCTGAGCATCCGAGCAAATTCTAGGCCCTATCTTCCCCCCAAATTAGGCTCCTGCCTCCCCAGCTGCCTGTGGGGACACTCCACCATCCATATGCCCTTGAGACAAATTCAACAAGTTCAAAATGTTCAAAATAAAACTGATAATCTTTCCTCCCAGTCCCATCATTTTCCATACATCCTTATTCCTCTTTAGAGTCCCCCAGGGTAACATTAGAGGTATCCTTGCTTCTCCCTTACCCTCTATGTTTACTCAGTTACTAGGTCCCCTTGGCTCCATTTCTCTGTCGTCTCTCACATCCGTCCCTTCCTCTCCCCTCACACACTAGGTCAGGCCCTTATCGCCTCTCATTTGTATTCTTATTATCGGTCCCTAGGCTTCCATTCCCTTCTAACTCCAATCTATCCTTCACACAGCTGCCAAAAGCATCTCTCTAAAGCACAAGGCTGCTCCTACCATTCTATTTGTCAGAAACTTGAGGGACTTCCTCTAGATTCTAGGATAAAATATAAATTCCTCACCCCGATGTTAAAGGCTTTCCAAAACCTGGCTCCTTTTCCACTCTCCTTCCATGACTCCTCCTCACATACTCTCCATTCCGACCAAAGGGAACACCTAGATGTTCCCCAAGCCCAGCATTCCATCTCCTGTCTCTGTGGAACTCCATGCCTAGAATCCTCCCTCATCTTCCACTTCTCAGAATCTTATCATTTTGTAGGATTCAGCTAACAAAACACCTCCTAAGGGAGGCTTTTCCTTTGCTTAGCTGTTTTTCACTTGTGTCTGACTCTTCATGACCCCGTATTTAGGGCTTTCTTGGCAAAGATACTGGAGTGATTTGCCATTTTCTTCTCCAATTCATTTTATATGTGAGGAAACTGAGGCAAACAAGGTTAAGTGACTTGCCCAGGGTCACACAGCTAGGAAGTATGTGAGGGCAGATTTGAACTCAAGTCTTCCTGTCACCAAGCCCAGCACTCTATCCACTGGGCCACCTAGCTGCCAAGCCTTTCCTAATGACCTTAATTTTTAGTGCACTCTCCCTCCTCAAAATACAAAATGCCTTATATTTATTTATATCTTATAATTGTATTGTGTATAATATATGTTATACCTTATAATACCTTATATTTCTTGATCCAGCTACCTGCTATATTCCTCCCAATAGAAATAAGTTCCTTGAAGACAGGGACTTTTTGTTTTTGTCTTTCCCTAACATAGTAGGGAAAATAGCAGGTGCCTTGAACATAGCGGGTACTTACCAAATTTTTGTTGAATTGAATTGAATTGATTTGAAATGGCATGAAAAAAATTGGTTGGAGTAAGGAACCCTTTTGTTCTTTGCTCCCCACTTAATCCTCCCCATCCTGTAAAGCCCAGCTCATGTCCAGCTCTTCCATGAAGGCTTCCCATGTGATATACTGTGAAGTGGCCAGGAATAGGAGGCCGGTAAGGTCAAGATTTGGGTTAGCACAGTGCCTGGCACATATAAATGTGCTCAATAAATGTTTATTGACTGATTGGTTCTGTGGGTGATATGTGGAAATAGGCTACCTGCCTACTTGTCTCACTGATTTGTTGTGAGGATCAAATTATATAGTATATATTAAGCCATTTGTAAACTCTAAACCTATATGTGTGTGTGTGTGAACTCACAAGCATATGTATATGAGCGTGTGTGTGTGTGTGTGTGTATATATATACACACACACACACACACACATCCAGGTATATATGATCTCTAAGTGCCCCAAATATGTAATCCAAGTATATATAGATATAGATATGTGGCTATTTGTACATACCTGTGAGTATGCATGCACATATGTGTGTATACATGCATGCATATATATAGCATGTATTCAATGCTTCAAGGATCCTGAACCCTCCCCAATTTCAATCATAATCTCTCTGTGAATTAGCACAGTAGTCTCCAAAATGGGGCTCAGGTAGGATCTAACATTGAGTGGAAAGATAGATCCTATCCCATCCCACCCACTCTGCAAGAGCTAGTCCTGGCTGGAACTTATCTCCAACACAACCACATTTATCCATTATGCATTAATAGAGCCCAATGTTCCCCCAACTCCATGCCTAAGATCCTCTAAACCCTCAACTTTTCCCTTCTAAGTTAGATGTCAGCCCCTCAGGATAATTATCATCTAACTCTGACTTGGGTACCCAAAACAGTAGCTGCACAACTGCCATTGAGAAATTCTCCCTCACCCCAACATAGGCACCAAAGGAAAAAATTTACCATTAGGGATTTGTGGTCAAAAAAGTTTGGAGACCCCTGATGGTCTTTAGAGGACTACTTTATTTGAAAAGTCAATTACTGTACTTGCAGCCAACATAGTGATAAGCCTCTCTAAACCTAGCTAGGTTGGTCATTAGATGACAGACAGGTGTATTAGAGCTGATCTTTAAATTTTCAGTTTGAACATGTACATTTCAGAAATGCAAAAGCTATTAATTTGGACTTGATTTATTGTTCTATTGATTGTGCAGATTTAAGAAAATGATGGAGAAATCATTAATAATGCTGATTAAACTTTTAAAATGTGGCTTACCTATATTATAATAATACTAATCATCATTATTATTATTATTATTTTGGAGAATTGGTTGTAAAGCACTGTGTTGGTTGATTTGAAGCCCAGATTTCAAGCTTTTCCGTGATTTCTCTATTACTCTCTAGAATCAAATATAAAATCCTCTCTTTGTCATTTATAGGTCTTTAAGATCCAGCCTCTTACCTTGTTTCTTGTCTTTTAACACATTCCTCCACTCCGTGAACTTTCTGGTTTGGCCCTAATGGCTTGCTTCCTGTTTCTCACACCCAACACTCCATCCCCAATCTATGTGCCTCTGCACTGACCATGCCGCGGGGTTCTCCTCCCTCATTTCTACCTCCTGGCCTCCCTGGCTTCCTTCAAAACTTGACTTACACACGATTGTCTGCACAAAGCCTTTCTTGGTCCTCCTAGCTGCTAGTGAACAGGAGGAGTCTGGTTGCTTTGTATCTGCTTTGTATGCTTTTTATATTTAGATATGTATAGGTCCCTGTAGAATTTAAGGTCTTTGAGGACAGGCCCTGCTCACTTTGCCATTGTATATCCTCAGGACCTAGTATGCTTCCTGGTACACAGTAGGTTCTTCATAACTGCTTATTGATTGATTGATTGACTGTCTTCCACCAGCATTGCCTTCAAGAGCATAGGGTCACCTCCTGTCATGATGAGGCATGGAGGGGCAGGGGGGAGGACATTTCTCCTTCTGTAAAGCCCTGTTTTTATATGGTGCTGTATACTGTTATATAAATATCATCTTTTATTATTATTGTATTTGTTTCATTATTAGCTGCTTAGACCAAAGGATCTTGGGTCAGCATGGTTTTCCTCAGGGACAAAGGCTAGACTGTTTTGGAGGGCAATTGGGGTTAAGTGACTTGCCCAAAGTCACATGGCTAATAATTGTGTCAAATGTCTGAGGCTGGATTTGAACTCAGGTTCTCCTGACTCCAGGGATGATGCTTTATTCACTGTGCCACCTAGTCGCCCCTTGGGAATAGCTAATTTTTAATGGGCATGTTTCTATAGGACTTTAAAATCTCTAATATTTCCTCATCAATTCTGTGAACTAGGCAGTGACTAGTAGCATTAGCCATATTTTATAGACGGGGAAGCTGAGGCCCAGGAAGACAGAGTGACTTCCCTAGGGTGACACAGAGAGTGAATGGAAATGAAGAGTCCCTTCTCAGACATTCTGACCCAAAGTTTAATGTCCTTTCCCTTACACCCCCACTGTCTCCAACAGAATCTTTCATTTTCTTGGAGGCTGGGCATGATGTAGATGCCAGTTCGCAAAGGTACATTGTAGGACTTGGGAGTCAGTCACAGATTCATAGGCTATCAGAGCTAGAAAGGGCTTTAGAATGTACAATGCCAGAGCTGAAAGGACCCCCAGAAGATAGAATGTCAGAGCTAGAGAATACCTAAAATATAGAGGTGAGAAGGCCATTAGAACTTAGAACAAAGAATGTCAGAACTAGATAGAGCCTTAGAACTTACAACATAGAATGTCAGAATTGGGGGAAACTTAAAATATAGAGGTCAGAGCTGAGAGGGCCCTTATATCCAGATCCAGAATGTCAGACCTAGGAGAAGCTGTGTTATTTAGAACACAGAAGGAGAAAGCTGGGAAGTATGTTAGGGCTCACCAAATACAAAATCCTCATTTTATAAGGATGTGGGAAATGAAGTCCAGAAAGGGGAAGGATCTTGCCCAAGGTGCCACAGTGGCAGAGCAGATTTATAACCTACATTTTTTTATCCCCAGTCCAGTGTTCTTTCTACCACACACATTGCTAGTGCCTTCTCAGTTAGAATTGCTGATGTCAGCACCTTGAATTGAGATGCCTGGCATTATTCAATGGATAAAGATATTTTTTCAGTTTTCTCAGTGAATTTTACCCAGCAACCTTTTCCTAGATTATCCTCAGACTTTTACTTAGGGAGAAATTTAAGCAGGATATGTCACTGATATATTTATAAGAGAAGGATTGGTCAAGGAGGAGGCCCAGTCTTAGAGCATTCAAAATATACTCCCAGTGTCCACCCGTGGGAAGGCTTTGGGAGACTGCTTCCAGAAGTCCACAATGGAGGGGCAGCCCTCTACCTCCCCACTGCAGGACATACGCAGATCTTCTTTGACTGTTTCCTGGCAGCTTACAGCATGCTGCTGAAGAGTCTTTTAACTGTCTACTGAGCCTGAACCAAGTGGTTATATAAAAGGTGTGAACAGATAAAATGTTTCTGTGTCTGTATCTCTCTGTCTCTGTCTCTCTCTGCTTCCCCTCCCCCAACTGTCTTTGAATGAGGTGCTAAAATGAGGAGAGAGGTAGAGAAGGGGGAAAGGAAATGAGTATTTATTTAATGTGCCAGGCAGTTTTTTTTTCTTTTAAATTTATTTATTTTTAGTTTACAACATTCAGTTCCACAAGTTTTTGAGTTCCAAATTTTCTCTCCCTGCCTGTCCTCTCCCTAGCCCCCAAGATGGTATGCAATCTGATATAGGTTCAACATAGACCTTCATATTAAACATATTTTCACAATAGTCAAGTTGTAAAGAAGAATTATAACCAATGGAATGAGCCACGATAGAGAAGAAACAAAACAAAAAAGAGCAAATAGTTTGCTTCAGTCTGCATTCAGACTCTAATTCTTTCTCTGGATGTGGATAGCCATGTCCATCATGAGTCTTTTGGAGTTGTCTTAGAACCTTGCACTGCTGAGAAGAGCCCAGTTTATCAAAGTTAGTCATCACAGATACAATGTGTCTGTAATTGTGTACAATGTTCTCCTGTGTCAGGCATTTTTTACAAATATTTATCTAATCTGATCCTCACAGCAACCTAGGGAGGTAGGTGCTATTATAATCCCTATTTCACAGTTGAGGAAACTGAGGCAGACAAAATTAAGGGACTTGCTCAGGGTCACACAGCTAATAAGTATATGAGGCTGGCTTTGAACTCAGGCCTTCCTGACTCCAGACCCAGTGTTCTATCTACTGTACCACCAGCTGCCTCTAAGATAGCAGACTGGACCTACTAAGTCAGAGTATAAGTTGAGAAAGTAGCCACAGAGGCTTTTGGGGCTATTTGTACTAATAGAAGTTTAGGAAAAAACCATACCAATGTCTAGGGGTAGGTTGTTGTTCATCCTTTGTTTTTGAAGAGGACCAGTGATATCATGGAATGACGTTTTGACTTGCTCATGAGTTGGATTTAAGTGAGGCAGAGATGCACAAAGTCTTCAGCCTCATTCTCTCCTCTCAAGTCATTACAGTCCAGTGGTACAACAAAAGTCAAGATGACTGGCAATGGCCAGGATGCAGTAAATGACCTTGGTATCCTATGTGTCTGACCAAGCTCTAAGCACACTAAGCTTCAGCTGACTTCAAGGTCATTGGAACAACTGTTCTCATCCACACATTCTGCTGGGGGAAGTCTTCACATGCTTGGAGCAGACAAACCCCTAACTCTCCAACAGGTTTGAAATCCATCAAACTGGCTTAGCTCTTCTCATCTGCTGAGTGGTTTTACTGGGATGTGGCCACTGTGCATGCTACAGCTTCTTGGAGCCCCAGGGGTGAGAGTTGAATGCCAGGTAGACACCAAAGATGAATGAGCAGCCCTGAAAAGCGCTTGGCAAGCTGGAACACCAAAGGTGCTGGTCCTCTCTGAATACCCCATACATTCCACAGGGAGGGGACCAGGGTTGCAATTGATCTTGAAACCACATGAAATGCTCACTGGTTGAGGGGACTGGGCATATTTAACCTGGGGAACAAAAGACTCAAGAGTCATGGGCACTGGCTTCACATATTTTTAGGTCCATCGTTTGGAAACCGTGTGGCTCCAGGGGGCAAAGCTAGAAGGCAGAGAGGGCAGATCTGGGCCCATTTGAAGGTGTGGAGGGAAGCATGTCTGGGAGTGTGATTTCACTGATACAGTACAGAGCTCTCCTTCTCCCAAGAAAGACCTCCACATGCTCTGCAACTTAGAATCTAAGAGAATTTCCTTAGACACTGACCAATTAAGTGACTTGCCAAGGACCACAGGCCAGCATATCTTAGAGGAAGAACTAGAACCCAAGTCTTCCAGACTCTAAGGCTGGCTCTGTTCACTAGACAACAGTTTTCCCAAAACCAGTGCTGTCTGGTAATGGAAAACATTGCCTCATACAGTAGTGAGCTCCCTGTCACTGGAAGTCTTCAAGTGGAGGCTGGCTGAATAGAGATGCTACAGGGATGCTTTTATGGAGCATGATTTGACTAGATTCTATCTGTGCTCCCTTTGATGAGATAATCTTTGAGGTCCCTTCTAATTCTGAGATTCTATTATCTCAAACCTCTTCTAAACTCTCTATTCATCCAACGGAAGCTCTCTCTCTAAATAACCAATGATCTTTTAAACGTCAAATGTAATGATGTCTCCTGAATCCTTAAGTTCTTGGCAACATTTTACATCATTCTCCCTCTTCTCCTGGAGACTCTCCCCTCCACAGGTTGTCATTGCACAGCTCTCACCTGGGTTTTGCCCTTCTTGCCTTTGCTAGATCTCCATCTGCTTCATACCCACTAGTGTAGATGTCCCCTCTTATCTTCTCCATCTATACTATGTTGCTTGGTAATCTCATAAATTCCTATGGATTCAATGATTATCTCTGTGCAGATTGTTTTAAAACCTATTTCTCCATCCTTAAGCTCTCTCCTGACCTCCATTCTTACATGGATATCTGTTATCTATTTGAAACTCACCCTGTCCAAAACTGAACTCATTCTTTTCTCCCTCTCCCCAACCCTTCCTTTTTCCTAATTTCTCTATTACTGTGGACGTATTGCCATCCTCTCAGTCACCCAGGTTCATTCTCAAATTTCTCACTCTCACCCCATATATCCACATAAGAAAAGAAAATATCCTGTCATTTCTATCTTCACATCTCCCACTTATGACTCCTCTCATATATGTTCCCCTCCCCTGACACTGACCACCCTAGTGGAGACCCTCATCACCCCATAATTGGATCATTGCAACACCAACTGGTGGGTCTCCCTTCCTCAAGTCTCTCCCCAATCTAGTCCATCCTCTACTTAATTGATTAAGTGATCTTTCTAAATCATGTCTGACCATGTTACTCCCCTACTTAAAAACACCACTTAGCTGCCCCACCTTTTTTTTTTTTTTTTTTACTGACTGTCCCCCATGCCTGGAATACTCTCCCTTCTCTCTCCACCTCCTGGCTATCCTGGTTTCCTTCAAGACTCAGCATAAATCCTACCTTCTGCCAGAATCTTTTCTTCATCCTCACTCCATGTCCGATGCTATTGGCTTCCCTCTGAAATTTACATTCATCCTGTATGTGTATTTAGCCTGCATCGATCTTGTAGGTACACAGCCATTTGCATAGCTGTTGTCTCCCTAGTTAGAATGTGAGCTTTCTTGGCCTTCCTTTCTGGAAGGAAAATGCAAAAGGCAGCTATTCTTACTAGTCCCCAGATCCCAGGTTTCAGTTGCATTTTTCACAGACAATTGCTACATTGAAGAATGAATGAAAGGTGTGTATCCACTGGGGAATAGGAGCATTTCAAATAACTTTCCAAATTATTTGATTTATAAAATCATTTTCTCATGGAATTATTATGGGGAAAGCCCCTCGCAAACTTTAGAGCAGCAACTCTCAAACTTTTCCATAGTGGTGGAACCCTTTGGTTTCAATACCCCTTCAGGGGTATTTGAAAAAAACACTGCCCTAGGTCATTATAGAAGTGAGGGTTTTTATTATCATTATAATATTCATCTTTTATGGATTCCCAAGTTTCAGACTTTCTCTATTCTCATGTGGCTGAGAATCAGGAAAGGGGCAGGCCCCTTTGGCCTAGGGGTGTGTCAGAACTAGGACAGGCCACAAGGGGGCACAAGTTAAGAACAATAAAGTGAGTCAGTATAAAGGAAGAAGCCATCCTAGGAGCTGACAGTTCTAGGTTCCTGTGGCCGTGTGGGAAAGGCATTCTGAATGGGCAGGGAAGGTCTGTCCAGTGGAATCACTAGTGACAGAAAAAGGCAGAATGAAGCAAAAGTCAAGGCAAGAAAGAGAACATCTTCAGGGAACAAGAAGACAGAGACTTCGTACACATAGAGAAAGGGCAGAGTGATACTAAGACAGACTTGAAAGAAGAAGACATATTTGGGGTCCAATAAGGAGACTTTCCTGTGGAAATTGGTGAGGATATACAGCAGGGACTTCCCCAGGCCCTGACCTCAGGGTGAGGGGGAGGAAATTCAAGAATGACCAAGTGGAGAGAGAGGGAGGGAATTGCAGGAGGAAAGTACCTGCCTAGGCTCTAGCCTCCCACACCCATGATTGAAATCTGGAAAAGCAAATTCTGGAAGGCTGAGATGGTGCAGCCTGAGCAGTTGTATCTTCAGCATGGGCTAGGACTGGACCACCTTGTTTATTTTCCACGTAGTGCTTTATAATAGCTTTGTAGTAAATTTCCTTTTGAAAATACCCAAGGTATAAGATTCCTGGGAACAGAGGAAATGAGATCTTATGCAGCTGTAATGTAGACTAGACTCTATTCCTTGTCCTAGATTCATGGGGTTAATTCTCAGGATTGGAGAGATGATCAGGCTTTCGCCCATCCCCCAATGTTTATAATAAATGTTTGTAGCAAATGCTCTCTAAAGGAATAATTTTGTGGTAAATATACCCCCATGCCACTAAAAGAAAAGGAAAACCCAATGTACAATTCACATATATTATGGCAGAATTAATTGAAGGCCATGAGTTACTGCAGGAGATGAATTTTAGCCATCTGGATGGTGGATAAATCGTAAGTAGAGGGAGTAGGATGAGGCCTAAGTCTCCTCATCGGGTGCTTCCAGATTGAGGTGTATGCTCCTCCGTGACCATAGAGTTTCTTTTATTCTGCCAGTTTTCTCCATGCCAATGTAAGCAGCAACATTCACATTAGAGTTAAAGGATGAATCCTCAGCAGCAATGCAGTTTGAGACTGGATTGTTCTGCCTCACATAGAGATATAAAGGAGTTGCAAAAGAAGAAGTTGAAGGAAGTGTTTGCATTTTTATACTCCTTTAGGTGAGGTGAAGACATGCCTTAATCACACTGTTGAAATTATAGGACAACTAGCCATTCACCAGCTGAAGGCTCAGCCATTTCCTGGTGGACTTAAAAAAAACATGAGCTGCTCTAAGAAGTTATCTCTGGCAGCTGATAAGAAAGACAGCTTTGGTGAAAGAACCCAGTTTTTTTTTTTAACTTTTTAACATTTTTATTTAAAGTTTTGAGTACCAAATTCTATCCCTTCCTCCCTTTCTCACCTCTCCCCCCTCCCCATGGTAAGCAATCAATATAGGTTATACATGTATAGCTATGTAAAACATTTTCATATTAGTCATTTTGTACAAGAATACTCAAATAAAAGGAAAAAAATGAAAGCAAGAAAGTGAAAAATAGCATGCATCAGTCTGTATCCAGTCAATATCAGTTCTTTCTCTGGAGGCAGATTGTATGCTTCATTCAATCCCTTGAATCATTATATTGAGACTAGCTAAGTCATCACAGTTCTTCATCAGACAATATTGCTGTTACTATGTACCATGTTCTCCAGCTTCTGTTCACTTCACTATGCATCAGTTCATGTAAGTCTTTCCAGGTTTTTCTAAAATCATTCTGTTTGTCATTTCTTATCACACAATAATATTCCATTGCTGTCATATACCATAGCTTGTTTAGCCATTCCCCAATTGATGGGTATCCCTTTGATTTCTAATTCTTAGCCACTACAAAAAGAGCTGCTATAAATATTTTTGTACAAATAGGTCCTTTTCCCTCTTTTTTTTTTTTGGTTGTCTTTAGAATATAAATCTAGCAGTGGTATTTCTGGATCAAATGTTATGCACAGTTTTATAACCCTTTGAGCAGAGTTCCAAATTGTTCTCCAAAACGATTGGATTAGTTCATGACTCAACCAACAGTACATTAGTGTCCCAGTTTTCTCACATCCCCTCCAATATCCAACATTTTTCATTTTTGTCATATTAGCCACTCTGATAGGTGTGCAGTAGTAGCTAAAAGTTGTTTTAATTAGCCTTTCTCTGATCAGTAGTGATTTAGTGCATTTTTATATGACTATGGATAACTTTGATTTCTTTGTCTGAAAATTGCCTGCTCATACCCTTTGACCATTTATCAATAGAAGAATGACTTTTATTTTTATAAATTTTACTTAGTTCTCTAAATATTTGAGAAATGAGACCTTTATTAGAGATACTTGTTGCATTTTCTGCTTTCTGGTTGCATTTTGGTTGCATTGGTTTTGTTTGTGCAAATTTTTTAAAATTTTATATAATCAAAATGATCTATTTTACATTTTGTAATGATCTCTATTTCTTCTTTGGTCCTAAATTCTTACCTTATCCATAAATCTGACAGATAAACTGTTCCATGCTCTTTTAATTTGCTTAGAGTATCATCCTTTATGTGTCAATCATGTACCTATTTTAACCTTATCTTGGTATATGTTGTGACATGTTGAAGAACCCAGCTCTTGAGAGGGAATCATTTTTCATTTTTTCTCTTGTGATTCTTTCAGAGCACAGCTTGAGGAAGGAATTCCCTATATTGGCAATGACTTAAAGCAAAACAAATCACTCAAGAGAAGATGCCATTACCAACACACAGCGAACCCAGAAAGTCCAGTGGAGTAATCTGCTCAGTAGAAAAGTTGAGCTTGAGGAGAATAGCATAGGCAAACAATAAGATGGGAAAAGACATTGGAATCCTATAGTGCTAGAAGTGTTAGTTGCATTGTTTATTCCCTTGTTTATTGCCTTGTTTATTCCCTTGTTTATTCCCAACAGGCATTCCTCTCAGCTAGTAACTGTGTTGTGCCCACTTTCCCCAATGATGTTTGTGTGTTTGTAAGAAAGTATACCCTATGTTTATGAGAGAGTTATTCTTATGATTTCATCTCAGTAAATGCCTTTGCTTTGAGATAATTGTGTCCTATGACTGACTATTGAAGGCAAATGCATTGATTGGGGTTTGTGAGCTATAATTTCTAGGAATTCACACTCACAAAGTAAAGTACTTGGAACTTAGGATAGGAGTCCCTCTTGGAGACCCAACCTAAGTTGGGAGGTGCTAAATTGAGGTGGGTAGCCTACAGAAGGAACTTTAGAGAAAAAGTTTCCCTTCTGACATGAGTCCTTATCAGTCAGACCCCGGTTAAGTGGTATTCTTAAAGATTAAAAGAACTTACTGGCTGAGGGGTGCATGCTTGAACTTGTTAACAGTCTTTTCTAAGTGCTAACTAGCAAGGCTACACAACACCCAATTTATGGGTAGGCAGTCTGACTATTCCTTGAGACCCCTTGGGCTTGGTATCCTCCACAGTCTTCATGGTTGATGCCTATTATCTGGAGGAAAACCTATGGTGAGCTGGTTCTTATAATTAACCTAAAGATGATATTTTGTTTATATAGTTGGGGGCACTGGAAGACAGTGGTTTTCTCAGGATGGGCAGTCTATTCAACTTAGAAACTAATAAATTTCCTGAGGAAGCTATTGTTATCTCAGTGAAAGGCTGGTGGAAGGAGATCTTTTGCAAAAGTTACCAAAAAAGGGGAAAAAACTCTTGAACTATTGACCAGTAAATTAATAAGGCCACAAATGGCTATGCTTTAAAGAAAAAAAACTATTAACTCAACATACAAACAAAATGAACAATAAATCATGCTTAATACAGAAGTTTCTTTCACTTAGGAAGTCTCCCCTAAATAAGGTCTATACTTGCAGTTTGGGGATGTAATAGGCAATGATAATAACGATGCCTATAAGAATAATAATCCCAGTTTGATCCATCATTTAACTTTGCTTCTGCAATAGAAATTTACACATACACCTCAAAACAAGAGTCAAAATAAGGCACATGGAACATTCCTACCTATGCTCCCCTAAGTAATCTCATGGGATAAAAACAAACAAGCACCAAAAAAAAACCCCAAACAAACAAACCTGAGAGTCTAGAGACCCATAATCAGGTATGTTCTGTGAGACAAAATTTGATCTAGAAGCAGGCAGGTGGTGTATATGAGACAGGAGCATCAGAGTTTGGATCCTGCCTCAGCTACTACTATTTGCAGGATCCTTAGCAAGTCAAAGCAAATTCAAAGCACTGTGCTTAATGCATTCTTTTTTGGGGGGGAGGGGGCATGCAAGGCAATTGGGGTTAAGTGACTTGTCCAGGGTCACACAGTTAATGCATTTTTAAGCATTTACTATGTTCCAGGCACTGTGCTATATACTGGTAATACAAGTACAAGCCAAAAAGATAGTCTCTACCCTCAAATGGTTTACATTAGAATGAGAGAATTTTGTTGTTGTTCAGTAATTTCCATCTGTCTGATTCGTCATGACCCAATTTGGGGTTTTCTTGGCAAAGATGCCGGAGTCGTTTGCCATTTTTTCCCCCATCTCATTTTACGAATGAGGAAACTGAGGCAAATTCGATTAAATGACTTGCCCAGGGTCACACATTTAGAATGTTTGAGGCTAGATCTGAACTTGAAAAGATGAGTCTTCCTGATTCCAGGTCCAACACTCTATCCACTGAGCCACCGAGCTGTCCTGAAATGAGAGCATAAAACACATAAAAAGGATCTGCAAAGTGGGGAGAGGGAGGTGAGGGAACCATGTGAGGTTATGGTGAAAGAAATCCAGAGTTAAGAGTGGAGTTCAGAGATAAATAAAGGGAGTGAACATAGGGGAACATAGGCACTTTCCTTAAAATAGGTATTTTAGGAGGCACTGACCAATTCTGATTGGTCTGATGGGTCTTCTGATTCACAGAAGAGGCTGAGACGACTAAGGGATCTTCCAGAATGTGAAAGTTTCTAAATCACAGTGAAGAAACAAGTCTGGAGAGTCAGGAGTGGAGACCAGAGAAGAAGGAAGTTACTTAACTTCTCTTGGCCTCAGTTTTCTCATCTGTAAAATAGGGATAATGATAGCATCTACCAGATAGAGTTGCTTTGAAGATCAGTCCTAAAGCTCTATAGAAATGCTGCTGTTGCTCTCATTATAATTGTCATTTTGCAGCTTTTCATCACTACTTACTCCTCTACTTTATCATTCTACAGCAAGAAGAGCGAGGGTCCAGGTAACTCCCTTATATATGTGTGTAGTCTCTCTCCCACAAGACCTTAATTCACAGCTAAAGCTCCAGCTTTGCATGCGCCCTGCACACATCATCATTCACTGTTTCACTCCCCCAAATACAACCAGAGTAACATTCACCGTAGATCCACTCCCCATTTACACTCCTGATGTCTTGCTTTCTTGCTCCAACATGTAACTAGAAAGTTATCTTCACGAGTTCCCTTGGTCATAACTCCCAGGCCAGTCTTTCAACCTCCTTATTCAACTGGACTTATGTATCAGCTCTTTATTAGAACTGTAAACATTGGGTCCCCCCAAAATCTCTGGGACACAGCTGCTTTCTCCTTTCTCCTCTCCTCACTTTAGAATCCCCAGTTCCCATCACCAGGAAACTGAAGGAATGCTGGTGGGGAAAAAAACCCCAACAACACCCGTTAGTTTCTATGAGCCACCCAGATCCAGGACAAGTGGGTCTGGAAATGAAGTGCTGTCCTAAAGTAAGAATTCCTGGGAGTTCATGTGTCCCCTCCCTCCCCCCCTGCTGTTTGGTCTCAGGCCACATGGCAGCACAGGAATGTTCAGTTGGGTAGGGTTATTAGAAACAGAGCCAGTATTGTGGGCCCGTATTCTCACAAAATAAGCAGAGGCACATGTGTAACACATGTAACCCATGGCCTGGGGCTTCCCTTCCTGATCCTCCTTCTCACTTCTCCCCTAAGATTCAGGACTCACATGGATTGGACCCATTCTTCGGAGCTGACTCAAAAAGGCTCATTTTTTTCTCTATCAGGTTGTAATTGGCAATAGTCCTCAGGAAAGTCCCTTCCCTCTCTGGAGGCCAGATCTCCCCACACTTAAACTCTTCTACACTCAAACTTGAGGTTACTCACAAAACAAACCCTAAGGGCCAACAGACCTAGCCCAAGGAATCTCTTTCTGGCTCAAAGACTAGATTCTGGGTTCACACGGCCTTGGAAATCAAAATCCCTTCTACTTTGCAGGATTTTGGGGAGCCACTGAAAATCATAATAGTAACTAATAACTAGTCTTTGTACAATGCTTTCAGATTTGCAAAGTATTACATATATATAATCTCATTTGGTCACACAACAATCCTATGAGATAGTTTCTATTATCCACATTTTGAAGATAAGGAAACTGAAAAATGAAGGGAGTTGGCCAGGATCACACAGTTATTAAATGCATCAAAGTCAGGATTCTTTGGGCACCTAGGGGGCACAGTGGAGAGAGTGCTAGACCTGTGGCCTCAGATACTTACTGGCTGTGTAATGTAATGTGTGACCCTGGGCAAGTCACGTAACTCTGTTTGCCTCAGTTTCCTCATCTGTAAAATGAACTGGAGAAGGAAATGAGAAACCACTCCAGTATTTCTGCCAAGAAAACCCCAAATGGGATCATGAAGAGTCAGAATGCACAACAACAAATCAGAATTCAAATTCAGGACTTCCTGGCTCCAAGCCACCTTGGGGCCTTGAAGACTAGCTACATTAGTGGAAAGAGCATTAGACCTTTTGAAGACTTATTGAGATAATATTATTGTGAAGTGAAGCACGAAGCACACTAGATCATTAACAACTCAGCCTAGTTAGTCCGTGAAGTCAGCTCTTGTCACTTCCCAGGGCCTGAAGAAATCAATCAACAAGCATTTATTATGTGCTGGGCAACAGGGTAAATGCTAAGGATACAAAGACAAAAGTGAAACCATTCCTGACTCCAAAGAGCTTACAGTCTGTCATGGAAGAAAAGGAGTGTGTGTGTGTGTGTGTGTGTGTGTGTGTGTGTGTGTGTGTGCGCGTATAAAAGTATGCATAAGATATATACTTAATAACTGTGTGACCCTGGACAAGTCACTTAACTTCTGTTTGCCTCAGTATCCTCAACTCTAAAATAAGGATAATAAGACCACCTGCCTCTCAGCCTTGTTGTTGTTTGTTTTTCATTTTTG
Organism: Gymnobelideus leadbeateri; assembly: GCA_011680675.1. NCBI lineage: Eukaryota > Metazoa > Chordata > Mammalia > Diprotodontia > Petauridae > Gymnobelideus > Gymnobelideus leadbeateri. The sequence continues at coordinate 787,539 of WOXC01009814.1, read as the reverse complement.
AAGAGGACCCAATGATATCATGGGGTGATGTCTTGACTTGCCTATGAATTGGATTTAAGTCAGGCAGAGTTGCACAGTCATCAACCTCACTCTCTCTTCCAGAGTCATCAAAGCCCAAGTAGCAAGACAAAAGTCAAAGACTGGCAATGGCCTGGGATGCAGCAGATGACCTTAATATCTTTCATGTCTGACCAAGCTCTAAATTCTCCATGGTATCTGCTTCAGCCATCTTCATGGCCATTAGAACAAATTGTTTTCATCCTGGGGGTGGGGGTGGGGGAGAGTCTTCACATACTTGGAGTATACATCCCCCTAACTCACCAGTGGGTTTGAGGACTGTTGGTTAACCTCAATCTGCTTTGGTCCATCTGTCGAGATGGTCTTTCTGGGGTGTGGCCATTGGCCATCCTACAGTTTCTTGGAGTCACAGGGGAGAGTTGGATGGCACATGGACACCAAAGAAGAATGAGCAACCCTGAAAAGGGCCCACCAGAGGTGCTAGTCCTCTCTCAACACCCCATATTCCCCTAAGGTTGTTATAAGGATTAAATGAGATATAATTTGTAAAGTTTGTAGAAGGGACTATACTTTAAATATATGCAAAATAAATATAAGGTAATTTTAGATAGGGTGGCACTAAGGAAAAGTGTTTCATTTCCATCTTTCTGGGAGTTGAATAAGCAGAGAAAGCAAACACCCAGGATGTAAAGTGACTGTTAGGTGAAATTCACCAAGTCAGGGAGACTCCTGTAAAGACAGACGTGGCCGTTATTGAGTTATTTTGTTCTTTCCCCTCCAATGACACCGTTATTGAATTTTTCAGAACAAAGATTCTGGGAATCTGAGATATTCAGGGAAACTATAGAATAGAATAATGGCTTCAGTGTAAGAAAGTCCTTTTTCTAAATAATAATAGCGTGGATATTATCTTGCCTTGGTAAAGGCAGTGAGTTGTAAAAGCCCTTTCACATCCATTATCTCATTTAAACTTATAGATTCATGAACTCGACTAGAAGAGATTTTTGAGATCCCATGGTACAACTCTGATTTTCATATGAGGAAACTGAGGGAAGAAGGCTCAGTGACTTTTCCAGGGTTACAGAGCTAAAAATAATGACCAGGACTACATCCCAGTTCTCAGTTCCAGATTCAAGGCTTTTATTTTTTTGTCTTGTTGATACTTTTTTCTTTAACATTGATGTCAATTCCCAAATACTCTTGCTTCTCTGTCCCCCACTCAGTATTCTTTGCCCCATCACAAAATTGTCTACCACAACAACCCTATGAGTTGGAGAGGACAAAGATAATTATCCCTATTTGACAAACGAGGAAACTGAAATTCAGTGAGGTTCATAGGTACAAAGATTCATAACTGAAAGGGACCTTAGATGCCATTCCCCTAAGATGTTCAATCCCCCGAAGTCATAACTGGGAGCCCTGAGGCCCAGGAAAATTAAGCAGATCTTGCCTAAAGTCAGAGAGACAAAATTCCAACACAGGTCCTCTATCTCCAAATTTTTTCTGGAACACAGGTCAATATATGATGCAGTGATTTCCGGAAATTCATAATTTCAGGAATGTGCTGCAGTTAGTTCCAACCAATGGATCCAATTGTTAAATTTTCAGTGTGAGCATTATGGTCTTAGAAATTGGCAAGCAGTACAAATCAGAACTTGATCATTGCTTTCATTGATTTTAAGAAAGCAATGGAGAAAATGTTATTAATACACATTTGCCTAACATACAGCACATTTTTCCCAGAGAATTTGTTGTTAAACATTTACCAGCCCAGCCTTGCATATAACTACTTTTTTGTAGTAGCAAAGGGAAAGGGGGGCATAGGGAAGGAGATGCCCATAGAGTTGGGATTTGCTAGACAGATTTTGTTATGTGAGTGTAAGGAATATTATTACACTTGAAGAAACAATCAATGTGATAAATACAGAAAAGTACAGGAACATATATGGACTGATGTAAAGTAAACTCAGAATTAGGAAAACTATGCACAATGACAACAATGTGGGTGTTGAACATTGCATGTGATGTTGGATTTGATTCGTGTGCTCTTAACTTTGGCTGAGCCTTTAAATTGCTGTTGTTATAAGGGATGGCTTTCTGGGAAGGGAGGAGGGAAGAATATATTTATAATGAAGGGACTAGAAAAAAAATCAATAAATGAATGAATAAGGGCAGAAATAAATAAATAAATGGCATTCATTCAGCTAGTAAATGGTTCATATCTTTGGTTTCTCATTCCAAGTGCAATTTTTTACCCTTGTGTCAGAGATAACCCTGACACAAAAACCCCAGATCAGCTTTCTGGAGTTTCATAAGCCTATTTGTTTAAGGTTCCACCCAGAAGCCTTGGGGAACTCTCTCTACTGGTCAGTTGAGGAGTTGACACAGGAAGTATCCAGATCTTACTAGAATGAAAGTAGTTTTTATTTATAAGAGGAACATGAGGAGATGTAAGAGTTTGTGTCTAATAAGCTATGGTAGCCTCATCATGGATGCCTACCTTCTTTCCCCAGTGCCCTGGCAATAGTGGAGACTCCTTAAGCTCTGTTTTTTGGGGGGAGATTGAAGGAGATCAGCTGCACCCTAAGCTACTCTGTGCTCTAAGCAACGAGGTATAAGTGAAAAAGGCAGTGGCTTTGGCTTCAGATTCTGGCTCTACTGTTTACTACTTTGGGCAATGTCTTTAGTTTATTTTGTAAATAAGGAATTCAGGCTCCCTATAGCCCTAAATCTTAAAGTACAGTGTAAAAAAACTCCAATATAATTGCTCAGGGGATTAGTATCAATTGAGCTTTTCCTGGTCCTGCTTTGACCTTTGTATCCCATCCTCTCAAGACTAAATTTCTGCTTCTGCCTTAGGGGTAGAGATAAGATAAGTTCCAGGGACCTAACTGCCAGATCTCTTGGATATTGATGACCAGCATGCTAGGGCCCCGCCTGGACTCTTTAACCAAGGAAGAGCTTTGCCTGTGGGGGGCGAGACAATAGAGGCCACCTGGCCCTCCCTAACCCACAGCTGTCCCCATCATTGTTACCCAGCTTGTCATATGGCAATATTCTTACTAGTTGGGAAAAGCGAGTCATTTGACCTCTTTAAATAGTTCTTCATGCAGGGGAAATTTTTTTTTAATATTCATGTAGTGATTCAGGGCTTATAGAGTACTTCACAGTCATGTGTCAGATGTGTTAGCTACTGGGTGACAGGTGTGTGAAACAGCCAGACCACATAGGGTAATTGCTGTCTTATTTCATAAGCCACTTTTCAAATGTGTTCAGCTCAAGGATGATGTCCTTCAAGAGGTCCTTCCTGATTCCCCATAGTTGCTGGCACCTATCTTCTCATCTCTGTGTATTTGTTTTATTTTGTATATAAAGGGTACAATCAGGGAAACACCCTGGGTCAATGGCAGCCACATTGGTGCTGCCTTGAGAATCCCCCATGTAGTATGCCTACATCCTTTCCAGCTTCTGGTGACACATTGGTCCTTTTCTAACAGGCCATATGTCATCTGGCTCAGCAATGAAAGAATTGGTGCTTCAGGGGTTACCCCACAAAGTTATGGTAGTCCTTTGGTCTTATTCCATCCCCACAACTGAGTGAGGAGATTTGTCTCTGTATTTTCAGGGCCCAGCACATAATAAATAGCTGCTCAATAAATTGTTTGATTCATTGGACTGGGCTTCCTCTTGCCCAAGTTTGATTCTCTCAACTTCAGCTCTGAATTCCATTTAAAATTATTGGTTCTCTTCTCTCTAGATCTGTTCTGGCAGCTTTACTTATAGCAAAAAATTTTAGGAAACATTTTCTGTTTACATGCAAATTAATTTCACAGCAATAACTTTTTAAAGATGAAGACTATGAAATGAGTTAGAAAACTCAAGTTAAAGGCAATTTTCAGAGGAAGAAATTAAAGATACTTATAAGCATATGAAAAAATGTTCTAAATTGCAATTGATTAGAGAAATGCAACTCTGAGGTACCACATTTCACCAGTCAGATTGGCTAAGATGACAAAACAGGAAAATGATAAATACTGGAGAGGATGTGGAAAAACTGGAACACTAATGCATTGTTGGTGGGGTTGTGAACTGATTCAATCATTCTGGAAAGCAATCTGGAACTATGCCCAAAGGGCTATAAAGAAGTGCATACTCTTTGACCCAGCAATACCACTTCTAGGGCTGTATCCCAAAGAGATCATAGAAGTGGGAAAAGGACCTGTTTGTACAAAAAATATTTATAGCAGCTCTTTTTGGGGTGGCAAAGAATTGGAAATCAAGGGGGTGCCCATCAATTGGGAAATGGCTAAACAAGTTGTGGTATATGAATGTAATGGAATACACTTGTGCTATAAGAAATGAGGAACAGATGGACTTCATAATTACCTGGAGAGACTTATATAAACTGATGCTGAGTGAGGAGAGCAGAACCAGGAGAACTTTGTACACAATGACAAACATCATATGTCTGTGACTAACTTTGACAGACTGGGCTCCTCTCAGCAATGCAAGGTTATGAGACAACTCCAAAAGACTCATGATGGAAAGGGATATCCATATCCAGAGAAAGAACTACAGAGTCTGAATGCAGATTGAAGCAAACTACTTGCTTTCTCTCTTATTTTGTTTTGTTTTGTTTCCTCTTTCCCATTGTTCATTCCATCGGTTATAATCCTTCTTTACAACTTGACTAATGTTTAATGTGAAGGTATTTGTAGATCCTATATTCAATTGCATGCCACCATGGTTGGGGGGAGGGGAAAGGAGAACGAGGGGGAGATAATTTGAAACTCAAGGGATTGTGGAATTGAATGTTGCAAACTAAAAGTAAATAAATTAAAAAAAAAGAAAACAGATTAAAATTGCTAACATTGATCTTCACTAAAGATTCTTTTCTTTTTTTTTTGAGGGGCAATTGGGGTTAAGTGACTTGCCCAAGGTCACATGGCTAGTTTTTGTGTTAAGTGTCTGAGTCTGAATTTGAACTCAGGTCCTCCAGGGCCAGTGCTGTATTCACTGGGCCACCTAGCCAACCCTAAAGATTCTTTTCCAGAGGTTTTAGCCCCATTTGCCTTGTTTATTATACATTTGCAAATAACCTAGAGAAGGGGGTAGTATCTAAGGCATCAACATCATTATCAATGACAGGTACTATTTACCTCATTTCCCAGTAAGTTTGAGCAGGACAAGGCTTCCTATGATTTTGTTCTCCCATGCAAACACAACAAAACATTTCTACCTATCTACTATCAGAAACCCAGACTTTACCACTACCACCTCTCCCCATCAAAGGGGCACAAGAGAAAAATTGCCAGAATGCAGTAGCTTCAAAGGGGTTTAAGTGAACAGTTCCTCCTTTTCATAAAAAAAGAAGCTGGCCACCACAATTTCTCATGGTAGCTTTGGGAATCACTTTCTTGGCCAATAGTACCAGTAATCTCTACTTACTCCACCCCACACCCTCCACCCTCCACCCTATACCTATCTTTGGTGGATTCATCTGAGCAAGCTGGGAGTTATCATAGTAATCTGATGAGGTAGGGACAAAGAGTCAGGAATACAGGGAAGGGGGGATGAGCTGCTTCACTGAAAGGGGTGGCAAGGAGTCTGAGGATTTAGATAACAAATTGATAGACCCATCCTCCTAGTATTCCGTGTATCCAGATCCCATGCTCTGCCCGACAAATAAAATTGTCAAGACCTTTCATCCTTAGTCAATTCCTGGAAAGATAGAACCCATCTCTTCAGTCAGAATCTGTCCCCAGCAGCAAAATTCCTAGGTATAGCTCTGTCTCTACAGATTGCCTTTCTGCTTGCTTTACTTGGATAACCTGGTGAATCCCTGCTAAATCCTGACAGTACAATTTTAAATTTGGGAAAAAAATCTTAGCTATCTCCCAGACCAAAATTCATTTTCTAGCTACAGTGTGATGTAGTAAAAATGGGACCTGATACTAAGGTCCGGAGAGTTCTGAATTCCAATCCCAGCTCTGCGTGTGTGATAAGCTATATGATGAGACATACTCTTTAGCCTAGGCTCTTCCTGTCATATCACAGGGCGAGATAATCAAGGGAAAGTGATTTGGAAGATGTAAACTAGGAAGTTTTCCTGACCAAAGGCATGGCAAGGGAATAAAGGGAATGACATCATTGTCATCATTAATACCATGCATTCCTAAATATTTTATTGTTTTTCAGTCTTCCAGTCATGTCTAACTCTAACTCTCTATGACTTGGCAGACCACAGCACACCAATACCACCCACGAGGTTTTCTTGGCAAAGACACAGTAGCGGTTTGCCATTTCCTTCTCTGGTAGATTAAGGTAAACAGATGTTAAGTGACTTGTCCAGGGTCTGAAACTAGATTTTAACTCAGTTCTTCCTGACTCCAATCCCAGCAGTCTATCCACTAAGCAAGCCACTTAGCTGCCTCCTAACTACACTCACAAGCTATTAAATTCTTCATGCCCTTTGACTCAGTGACACCACTACTATGTCTATTCCCCAAAGAGGTAAAAAAAAAAAAGACTTATAGAATACAAAAAAACCCCCTTTGTAGCAGTTTTTTATGGTGGCAAAGAATTAGAAACTAAGGTGTGCCCATCAGTTGGGGAATGGCTGAATACTTTATGGTATATGAATGTGATGGAATATTATTGTGCTGTGAGAAATGATGAAGGAGATGGTTCAGAGAAACCTTGGAAAGTTTTTATGAACTGATGCAAAGTAAAGTGAGCAGAACCAGAAGCTCAGTCTGTGAGTTTTACAATATAACAATATTGTAAAGACGAATGACTTTTAAAGACTTTTGAACTCTGATCATAGCAATGATTAACCACAATTCTAGAAGACTCTTGAAATATGCTGCCTCCCACTTCCTAAGCAGGGCAGGGTGGAGGGGTGGGGAATGGATTCAGAGTACAGATTGAAACATTTTTTTTTTTTAACATGGCCAATGTCAGAATTTATTTTGCTTGACTATACATATGTGATATGGGTCTTGTTTCCCTTGCTTAAAGGGAGAAATAGATCTGAAAATAAAATAAAATTGATTTTTAAAAAATTGTATTCCCTGAGTGTTTTCTCAGCACTTATTTTGGCCTTCCTTCTAGGCAGCAGATGATACAGAAAAGAAGACTGACCCTTCTAACTTCATAGACTTGGCTCTTCTCAGCAACGCAAGGTTCTAAAACAACTCCAAAAGACTCATGATGGAAAGTGATATCTACATCTAGAGAAAGAATTAGAGTCTGAATGCAGATTGAAGCACACTATTTGCTCTCTCCCTTTTTTGTTTTGTTTTTTTTCTTCTTTCTCGTGGTTCATTCCACTGGTTACATTTCTTCTTTACAACATGACTAATGTGAAAATATGTCTAATATGAATGTATATGTAGCGCTTATATCAGATTGTGAGCCATCTTGGAGAGGGGGGATAAAAGGGAGGGGAGAAAATTTAAAACTCAAAAGCTTGTAGAATTGAATGTTGTAAACTAAAAATAAATAAATTTTTTAAAATAATCTGCAAATTTTGAAAAAAGGAGAAGACTGGTTTTTGACCTCAAATATCTCAGGCAAGAGGCTGGAGAAATAAGACACGTAGCATTGTTGAGGCCCTACCTACTCCAGGTGTGGCCAAGATCTGAATGCCAGAAGTGCTGGTTTCAGGCAGACATCTCTCAGGGTCCTTTTCACCTTCTTCCTTAAAATTTGACCTTAGGACTGATGGAGGGGAGTGACTGTGACTCGAAGGCCCACCCCATCCCTACCATTGAGCCTGTAGGGAAGAGGAAACACACAGAACTTAGTTGTGGAAAACCTCATGGGAAAGCTTTAAGATGGAAACCATGGAGGGTACCCACCACAAGATTATCAATTCCCAAATAGAGGATTGAGACTCTTTGGGTGGATTGTGAACAAAGTATATCAGAGAAGATTTTTAGCTGATGTAAATCTGTTTGGGTTGCGTGTGGAACCTCTTGATTTTTCAATTCTTCCTCCTTTCCTTTCCCTTGCTCTCCTTAATAGACAAGTCCAGATCTTTGAATCTGATGTTTGAGGTTAGTGGAGGAGACTTAGCCTTGATTCTTAAGTTTGTTTACCTTTTTCAATCAATCATTATCATTGTGATAAAAGATATTAATCACTTGCATTGGTTATCTGTATTTTATTGTTGAGAACTGGCAGGTAAAGAGCATTTTTGAAGCTGATAAAGACAAAAATCGAATTCTCTGGCCTAGAGAGCAGGGCTATGGATTACTTCTCCGGGCAGAGAGAGCCTATTTACTGGGGTTTTCCTAAGCGCTTGAGTCAGCAGCAGTAGCAGCTACTGCAACTAGTTAGGCTGGCACCAGTTCAGGATCCATGTTATTTTTATCAGTCTTGGTTTGAGAATAAAGTCACTCTCAGTTGGGAGGGTCCAAAAGAGTGGTTGGAGAGAAAGTCATACCCAAGGAGAGGAGTATCTTGTCCCACAAAAAGGGGGAGGCTAATTAAGAGTGACTGACAGCCCTGGCCCCCAACCTCACCCACAGCTCCCAAACTAATTTTCTTAAAGTGTAAATGTGACTATATCACCTCCTCTCAAACAGCAGGAGCTGTCCATTACCTCGGGGATCCTTTTCATGTCATTTAAAACTTGTCACATCCCATTTCTGCTTTTATCTACAGCTAGGGTGCTTATCTCTTCCTCACAAGAGGATGAATGGGCGGTATGCTTTCCACCCTCTTTCAGTTTAAAACCCACTGCCTTCTTAAAAAAATGCTCCATTACCTGACTAATATGGAAGCATGTTTGATATGACTTGACATGTACAATGGGCACCTTCTTAGTGGGAAGGGAAGGGAACTGGAGGGGGGAGAGAATTTGGAATCCAAAATTTTTAAATGAATATTTAAAAATTTAAAATGCTATAGTTCTTTTAGAAACTGTTAAGTCCTTAACACATCCAACCATCAGACTAGAGAGAGCAAAACTCTCCTTGAGAAAATCCTTTCGGGCTTTTTTTCCTCCAAAGAAATGATTCGCCTGTTTCTTTTAGAGCCAGTGAATGGAAAAGACTATTCTCCAGCAGGATAGTCTTTGCCCCAGCTACCAAGTTCTTTAGAAAAAAGAGCAGAGACAAGCCCTAACTAAGCCTACAAGCATTTGAAAAATCTATTTTCTTGTCACTGAAACTTGTATCTCTTGTTTCTCTCCTTATCTCTGTCTATATGTTTCTGTCCCTCTCTTTCCCCTCTTGTTTGAGAATCTGTCTCCCTGTTTAATTTCCGGTAGTTAAACTCTCATTTCACTCCCATGCAGATGAATTCTTCTGGACTGAACAAACTTCTACTTTTATTATGTCCATGTGGCCAGCAAAATTCCCCCAACTTTAAACCCACCCATTGATCTATACTTTTAGCTATTTGTGAACTTGTCTTTTTCCTTTGCCCAAAAGAGAGTAAATTTCTTGAAGGCAAGACCTGTGTTTTTTCTTTTTTTTTTTAATCTATACAGTGCCTTGCACTTAACAGACAATTAATAAATTTTATTTCATTGAATTCAGTAAGACTAGATCTCAAAGGTTCCCTGAAGTTTCTATGATTTGGAACTTTGTAAAAAGCCTCACCTAAAACTCAATTAAGAAAAAGATGCTACAGAGGGTGGAGGCAGGATGGTGGAGTAAAGGCAGGGATTAGCCTGAGCTCTCACCTAAACCCCTCCAAATACCTGTAAAAAAATGACTCTCACATAAAAGAGGCAAAAAAAAAAAAAAGCTTTTACAATGGAGGAGAAGAGGGGGAGGTGAGAGGTAAGGAGTGAACCTTACTCTCTCAGTAATTAGCTTAAGGAGGGAATAACATGCATACTCAATTGGATTTGGAAATCTATCATCCTACAGGAAAGTATTAGGGAAAAGGGGATAAGTGGGGAGGGGATAGAAGGGAGGGCATATTGGGGGAGGGGGGAAATCAGAAGCAAACACTTTTGAAGAGGGACAGGGTGAAAGGAGAGAACAGAATAAATGGGGGGCAGGATAGATAGGATGGAGGGAAATATAGTTAGTCTTTCACAATATGACTATTATGGAAGTGTTTTGCATGAGTACACCTGTATATATTGAATTGCTTGCCTTCTATATGAGAATGGGTGGGGAGGGAGAAATAGAGAAAATTTGGAACTCAAAGTTTTAAAAATAAATGTTAAAATTTGTTTTTACATGTAGCTGGTAAATGATAGATAGGCAATGAGGTATAGAAATCTGTCTTACCCTACAGGAAAATAGAAGGGGGAGGGGATAAGAGAAGGGGCAGTGGGGGGGGGGGATAGAAGGGAGGGCAGATTGGGGGAAGGGGTAATCAGAATCAAAATACTTCTGAGCAGAGATAGGATAAACAGAGAGAGAGAACAGAATAAACAGGAGTAGGGGGAATAGAATGGAGGAAAATAGAGTTAGCAATAGTAACTGAAAAAAACATTTTGAAGCAAATTTCTCTGACATTTAGAGAACTGTGTCAAATTTGTAAAAATAAGAGCTATTCCCCAATTGATAAATGATCAAAAGATATAATCAGTTTTCAGATGAAATAATTAAAGTTATAGCCATATGAAAAAAATTCTAACTCACTAGTGATTAGAGAAATGCAAGTTAAAACAATTCTGATACTACCTCATACCTATTAGATTAGAGAATTGGACAGAAAAGGCAAATGGCAAATTTGGCAGGGATGTGGGAAAAAATGAGACATTTATGTACTGTTGTCAGTTAGGAGTTGATTAAACCATTCTATAGAGCAATTTGGAACTATGTCCAAAGGGCTATAAAACCATGCATACTCTTTGATATAGCGATACCACTACTAGGTTTGTAACCCAAAAGAGATAAAAAAGAAAAAAGACCAATACATACAAAAAATATTCAGAGCAACTCTTTTCTGGGTGTAAAGAATTAGACATTGAGGGGATGCACATCAATTGGGGAATGGCTGAATAAGTTGTGGTATGTAATTATGATGGAATACTATTGTACTATAAGAAATGATGAGCAGGATGCTTTCAGAAAAACCTAGAAAGACTTACATGAATTGATACAAAGTGAAATGTACTAGGTACAAAGTAAAAGCAATATTGTAAGATGATCAGGCATGACTGATTTAATTATTCTCAGCAATACAGTGACCCAAGAAAACTCTGAAGGATTTAGGATGAAAAATACTACCTGTTTCCAGAGAAAGAACTGATGGTATCTGAATACAGATTGAAGCAACTTCTTTTTTTCACTTTATTTTTCTTGAGGGTTTTTTTGGGGTCTATACTTTCTTTCACAACATGATTATCATGGATATGTTTTGCATAACCTATATGGAATTGCTTGCCTTCTCAATGGAGGGTGGAGTGGGGAGGGATGGAGAGAATTTGGAACTCAAAGTTTTCAAAACAAATGTTGGGACAGCTAGGTGGTGGTGGGTGCAGTGAATACAGCACTGGCCCTGGAGTCAGGAGGACCTGAGTTCAAATCCCTCCTCAGGCACTTAACTGCACTTAACTAGCTGTGTGTGTTGGACTACTCCACTTTGCCCTTCCCTTCATTGATTTGTAAAGCAGACAACTCAACCTTCCCTTTCTTTCATTGATTTGTAAAGCAGGCAACTCAACCTTCCCTTTCCTTCATTGATTTGTAAAGCAGAGAACTACACCTTCCTCTCTCTTAATTGATCTGTAAACAGGCAGGACCCCCATCCCTTGCTTTCCCCTGATTGATCTGTGGGTGGGAGTCCCAGCCTAGGGTTTTGAGCTGGCCAGGAAATTCAAATGTACACTGACCAATCACTGTAGTTTCAGCTTACATCACTGTAATTTCAGCTTATGTAACCTGGCTATGGAACCTCTATAAAACCAGCACAATGTCTGTGCCAAAGCATGGTCTGATTTGGACATGTACCCCGACAGTCCTGTAGTAATAAAATCCACTTTTTAAATTTAATCTCAGGGATCTTCTGTCTCTTTATTGGGGTACAACATGTGACCTTGGGCAAGTCACTTAACCCCAATTGCCCTGCCTTCCCCCCTCCAAAAAGGGAAAAAAATATTGTCTTTCTTTGGTTGTTTTGTTTCTTCCTTCTTGTGGTTCCTCCCATGTAGCAGCAAGCACCCCAACATCACCAGGGTGGCTGCCAATACAGGTTCTTAGATCTGCTTTTCAAAAGGAAAGCAACTCAAAATCAGTTAACAAGCTTACTTTAATCAAACAAACATGTATTACCTAGTTCAGGGGAAAAGGTCAGCACCCCAAACTTCAAAGTATACAGACAGATCAAACAGACAGGCTTCCAAACTGTCCAACAATTATCAATACCAAAATCACAGTTACCAGAGAGGGAAACATCAACATCTGGGTTTTCAAAGGGGGGGGGGGTGCGAGTCTCAACAATGGATTCCCAGAGTCTCATCTGGTCAAATCACACAACACTTCTCAAAGTGAGCCCCAAAGCAAGGCCTCACATCAGGGATTATATAGTCTTCTCCTGGCTCAGAGAATGTAACCACCTCTTGACCCACTGCCCAATCACACAGCATCAAGGTGTGGTCATTCCTGAAAACCAAGCCTCCTACCACAGGCTCCATGTGACTACATTCAGCCTATTAGGAGGCAGAATATATTTTCAAATCAAGGAAGGTTCTCAGAGTCACTTAAGTCAATCAAAGTCTCTTAAGCTAATCAAAGGGCCTAGGGGCAGGGAAGATCTTCAAATTTGCATTTCCATTACATCATGACTAATGTGAAAATATGTTTAAAATGAATGTATAAGTAGAGCCTACATCAGATTGCAAGCCATCTTGGGGAGAGGGGAGGGGAGAAAATTCAAAATCTTATGGAAGTGAATGTTGAAAACTAAAAATAAATTAATTATAAAATATTTTTTAAATCCATTTCCCCAAAATAAAAATTATGTAAAATTTGAGATTTTCTCTATATAATAGTAAAAATTTATTTTTCTCACTAAAAAGAAATAAAAAAATTAAAAATGAGATAGCTATTCAAGTAGTGGTTTAAATTATTTTTGAGTTGTTTCTCCCTTTCTTCCACTAGGGAGGCACTCTCTGACAGGTAGGTTGGAATCAAATTGAAAAGCTCTTTGTTTAAACCTAACATCAGATGAAAAAAAAAAGAAAGGAAAAAGAACCTAAAAGTCAGACCTGAAGATTCTTACCTGTGGAGAGTAGGCCTGTATGGAGACAATGCTTGTTCTATCTGACTGAGAAACAAGTCATTGTCTCAGCGGGGGTGGCCCAAGGCATCCTGATATGGCTGAGCTCCAGGACAGAATTTGGACAATTTGTAGGGAGGATTAAGCATTTTGTCCAAGTCTTACTTCTTTTCTCTGGCTTGCTCATAGCTAAGGAAATGTGAGTTCCAGTCACGGTTAATTGTCACAGTCATAAAACAACCTAGATTCCTACAAGGGTGAACCTCTATGTAGGGACCCTGCCTTCAAGCTGAGTCAAGCTGATAAAGGGTTTAAAAAAATGCAAGGAGAGCTAGAGGATCACTAAAGGGAACTTTGCCAAAGGGCTGCTGATTCAGGGAGTGCCCTTCTATGAACTATGGAATAATGCTCCATGGAGGGACTCTACACATTGGTAGGGGCTCTTTGGGGCCAATGAGAAGTACTAGGGAAAAGATGGAGGAAGAGGACAATGTAACTGCTTCACTGAGTGAGCTGTCTAAAACTGGGCAGCTTTTCCAGGCCCACAGATTGGAGCTACAAATACATCTGAAGGACATTCTGGTGCCAGGATTTAGAAATTGTAATTGCAGGGAGAATTAAGGGGCTCCAGGAAGACGTTGTCCAATATCTTCACTGCAGTAACCTTTAGTGAGGCCTCTTCTGACACCACAGGCATTCCTCTTTACAAAGTGTAAACATCCCTATTAAATACCATCTGAGAATGATTGGCTGAGTCACGGTTACTTATTCACCTGAGCCATGCCCTCAGAGTTGGCATTTAAAGGAAGAACAGACCAAAGCTGGGCTGACAGAAAACCTGAACTGAAAGATTCAGGTTGGAGAAATACCACCTACATATTTAGATTTGCTTCCCTGGAAGGGAAGCCAATAATTCTCTGAGGGAAGGTAAGGAAAGAAATAAGCTTTTATTAAATATCTACCATGTACCAGTCATTGTATTAAAGTTTCTACACATTCTCTCATTTGATCCTCACAGCAGCTTTGAGAAGTAGGTTCTGTACTATTATTACCCCATTTTGCGGTTGAGGAAACAGGCAAACAGAGGTTAAGTGATTTGTCTGGGGTCACACAGCTAGCAAGGAGGTGAGGTCAGATTTGAATTCAGCCTTTCCTGACTTCAGATCTTTTGGGTAACCATTTAACTCTAGGAAAGGTAGAACCATGTGGTCCTGTGAGAAGAGTGCACCAAGTATCCCCAGAGATGGACAGGGCCTAGAGGTAACAATGGAACGATAAGAAAATTTTTATATATGATCAGGAGCTACCAAAATGCAAGCCAGAAGCAGCCAAAGTGGTAACAGCAGAGTCCATGGACAAATGCGGGGATTTGGGGAACAAACCCTGGAGAGAAGAGGAAAGGTTTCTGTTCTAGATAACACCAAGTAGAGAACTAACAAGGGTATGAGCCATGGTATAGAAAAGCAAGTCCAGACCTTGCCTCCTACTCCTGGTACTGGCATTGGGGATTGTGTCTGTATAGAGAGAAAGAGGTGCACTGTCTAGTGACCTTGAATGCTTTCCCTTTCAGGGGATAGTGCCCTCAACTTAAGGGTACTAGTAAGTCCAGAGGACTGTAGAGGGTCCTTGAGATAAATGGAGGCCCACTGAAGAAAGAAGGAAAATGGTTATGACTGTTCCTGGGCTTGGGTATGTTATCTTTTGTATGTAGTCTTTCGTACGTTATATTTTCCATTGAGTAAAATAAAGCTTGTCTTGTATTCAATTTATTGTTACCCTGAATATTTGATACGAACTGAGAGTCTTTTGAGAAGACATAAACATGAACCAAATTTTAATGTTTCCATGAGAAACCCTGGGTTGGGGGAGGTGGAGAGCCAAAGAGAGTGATTTCAGAGATGTCTCTAAGAATGACTCCTTGTGGTGGCTAAGTGGGACGGTGAATAGAGCACCAGCCCTGGAGTCAGGAAGACCTGAGTTCAAATCTGACCTCAGATACTGAACACAAAAACCTAGCCATGTGACCTTGGGTAAGTTACTTAACCCCAATTGCCCTCCAAAAAAAAAACAAAAAAAAATTAAATTAAGAACGACTCCTGCCCCTATCAATCCAGCTCTTTGGCACCAGGCTACGGGAGCAATTGTCTGGGTAGTGGCTTCATCTGTCCCTTCTTGTCTTTTGTTACTTTGACCAATTTCCTGGTTGTGAGAAACCTCAGGATTGTTTTAGTTTGTATTTTTAGTAATTTGGAGTATTTTCCCAAATCATTGGTGATACTTTACATTTCTTCTTTTGGACGCTGTTAATAGTCTTTCATGTGTACTTATTTTTTATTATACTTATACATGTACTTGTTGTCTCCCTCTACAGAATATAAGCTCTTTGAGGGCAGTCTGGTTCATTTTTGTCTTTATAGTCTAGAACAGTGCCTGGTACTTGATCTCTATAGCCTTCAGGATCAAATACAAGAACATCTGGCCCTTCATGTCTAAGCCCCCTCCTGCCCTTCCAGTCTTCTTGTACCTTGCTTCTTGCCATGTACCATTCAATCACACGACATTCTTCCTTGCTGTTCCATGAACAACACACTCCATCTCTTGGCTCCAGACATTTCCTCTGGCTGTCTTCCAAATCTGAAATGTTTTCCTTCCTCATCTCTGCCTACTGGCTTTCCTGGTGTCCTTCCAGTCTCAACTAAAACCTTATCTTCTGTTGCAAACTTTCTCCAATCCCCCTTAATTCTAGTGCCTTATCTCTCTCAATTATTTCCTTTTTATCCAGAATATAGCCTGTTTGTATTTGGTTGTTTGCTTAGCACCCGTATTAGATTGTAATCTCCTTAAGGGTAGAGACTGTCTACTGCCTCTTTTTATATCCCAAGTAGCTTACCCTGGTGCCTGGCACATAGTAGGTATGTAATGAATATTTATGACACCATATACTGTGACTTCCCTTGTGCAGGCCCCTATCTCCTCATACCTGGATTGTTAGAATGGCCTGATGGTTGGTCTGCGTGCCACAAGCCTCTCCCTACCTTGAACCATCATTCATTCAACTATCAAAGTTATTTTCCTAAAGTATAGGTCCAACCATGTCACTAACCCTCTCAATAAATTTCAGTGGCTCCCTGTCACCTCCAGGATAAAATATAAAATCCTCTGTTCAGCATTTAAAGTCCTTCCTAACTTGTCTCTGCCCTACTTTTCCAGTCTTACATTCTGCCGGAGAATCTTCAGTCCCATGACACTGACTTCCCTACTGTTACTTGAATAAGACTCTCCATCTCAGCTCAGGGCATTTTCATTGGCTGACCCTCTGCCTAGAATCCTTGAATGTTCTTCCTCTTCATCTCTGCCTCTTGGCTTCCCTGGCTTTCTTCAAGTTCCAGCTAAAATTCCACCTGCAATAGAAAGCATTTCCAATCTCTCATAATTCTAATGCCTTCCCTCTGTTGAATACATCTTTTATTGCTATTGTTGTTGTTCATTGTGTCAGACTCTTGGCAAAGATATTAAAGTAGTTTGCCATTTCCTTCTCCAGCTAATTTTATAGATGAGGAAACTGAGGCAAACAGGGTTAAGTGACTTGACCAGGGCCACACAGCTGGTAAATGTCAAGCCAGATTTGAATTCAGGAAGATGTCTTCTTGACTTCAGGCCCAGCATTCTATCCACTGCACCACCTAGTTGCCCCAATTACTTCTTACTTAGCCTGTATATAGCTTGTTTGAACGTTGTTTGTATGTTGTCTCTTCCATTAGACTGTTAGCTCCTTGAAGGCAGAAGGACTTTCTTTTCACTTTCTTTATATCCTATGGGCCTAGCACATAGTAAGTGCTTAATAAATGCTTACCAACTGTCATGTATCTGGGGTTTTATATGTGTCTGTCACTTCCTTATTTATGATCAGACTTTCATCAGATATATTTGATGCAAAAGTGTTTTGTTTTGTTTTTAGTTTAAATCATTTAACAGTTTCTTTTTTCCTCTGGTTGCATTAATTTCACTTTCCACACACATTTCAATTTAATACAATGAAAAGTGTTCATTTCTTCTCTCTATCTATATTTTGGTCATACATTCCCCCTGTAACCACAGATTTTGAGACATCTTTTCCCATTCTTTTCTAATTTCTTAAAAATGATGTAACCTTTACATTTAAGTCCAGAAATTACTTTGAAATGTGAACTATTTGAAAGACTGTGAAGACAGATGGCAGAATCTGCTGTTAGTTTTCTAGGGAAGAAAGATTTTTCAATTTGCTTAATTGGAACAAATGAATCTTTAAGAATCTCATTTAGTGATTGGACAAATGAAAGCAGTCAGGGGTGCTGCCCATGTCAGACTGCATTACCTTAGTGACCATCTAAGTGACCAAAGGCAAGGTCTGAGGATGCAGTCAGAAAAGAGCCAAAGAGAAAGGAAGTAATCCAGCCAGTTGGGGTGGGAGGGTACTCCCTACCCTCCTCCACATCCCCAAGGTGAGTCCAGGTATGTCAGAACTCTTGGGACATTGTATAAGAATCTCATAATTGGAAGACACTACAGAGGTCATGAAATCCAAGGACTTGTATCATGGATCCCTATGGCAGTTTGGTGCAGCCTATGAACACTATCTCCAAATAATATATTTAAATTATTGGGGGAAAATGCTAAATTTCTGTCAGAGATTAATCAAAATTAAGATGTAATAGTTTTCCCATACACATTCAATGAATCTCTGAAATCTGAAACCCTTTCCAAAGTTAAAAACCCCTATCCTGGTCCAACTTTACCTTAACTAAAATCCAAGATAGAGGATACCCAGAAAGTGTTCATGCAGACTGCCTGAAGGGGAGGGAAACTATTTCAGGAAGCATCTCACATCCCTTTAAGGTAGCTCAAATTGATCGGAAAAAAATTTTTTTCCTTTCACTCAAACTTTTAAAAAAAAACCACTAAAGTTTAATTTTTTTTTTTTAAAGCAATTGGGGTTAAGTAACTTGCTCAAGGTTACACGGCTAGTCATTTGATTTATGCGTGGGTGCTCATTTTCTGAGGCCGGATCTGATTTCGGGTCATCCAAACTCCGAGGCCGGCGCTCTTACTCACTGCGCCACCTAGCCGCCCCTTTAGGGCAATTGGGGTTAAGTAACTTGCCCAAGGTTACACGGCTAGGTTTTTGTTTTGTGCGGATTAAGTGTCTGAGTCCGGCTCCGAACTCAGGTCCTTCTGATTCCAGGGCCGGCACTCTATTCACTGCGCCACCTAGCCGCCCCTAAAGTTTAATTTTAAAAGATGAAGGCCAATGGAAAGGCATATGGTGGACATGAGTAGGCAGAGACCTGTCATTAATGAAGAACAGAGCGGGACAAGCAATATGCAAGGTGTCAGTGGAGACATATATGACCCCAGAATGAGGTCGGTCTATCAGGTGGCAAGAATGAGGGATGACCAGGGGAGAGCTGGCTAATGTCCAATGTTATTCACACCATAACAAGACATTTAGAGCACGGCTCTTAACCTTTTTTGGGTCATGGATCCCTTTGGCAACCAGGCAAAGCCTCTGAACCCCTTTTTAGAATAACATTATTAAATAAAATGCAAAATATTGCAAATGAAACTAAGTACATTGAAATTATCAAATATTATTATAGTTATCAAAATATTTTTTAAGTCCCTTGGTTAAGAACCACTGATCTGGAAGATCTTGGATACACTGGATAGACTCCCTGTATGGGATTTATGGTCAGTTATACATCAATGTTACACAGCCTGACAAGGTGGGGATGGACTATGATCACACCTTCTGAGCCCTCATCCACATAGATAGATTACCCACAGGTCCATTGATGTAATTTGACATTGTTGACATTTCTTCCCTCTTCCCTCTCCCCATGCTCTTTGTCTTTCTGTTGCCCAGAAACTCAAAGAATATAAGCATATAAATGTGGATTCAACTGCATGAAGGAGTTTAGGGGAATCTAGGTAACACAGTGAGTAGACCACCCGCCCTGGAGTTAGGAAGATCTGAGTACAAAACTGGCCTCAGACACTTGACACACTTACTAGCTGTGTGACCTTGGGCAAGTCACTTAACCCCAATTACCCTGCCTTTCCCCCTTCCAAAAAGAAAAAAAAAAGTAGGGGCACAATGGATAGAGTACCAGCCCTGGAGTCAGGAGGACCCAAGTCCAACACTTGACACTAGCTGTGTGACCCTGGCCAAGTCACTTAACCCCAATTGCCTTGTTTAAAAAAAAGATTTGCAAATTGCTTTGCAAATGTCCCATTTTGCCCTCAAAACAACCCTAGGAGATAGGTGCTATTATTGTACCCATTTTATAGATGGAGAAACGAAGTGACTTGCCCACAGTCATACAGCTAAGTAAATATCTGAGACTGGACTTGAACTCAGGTCTTTCTAATTGTGGGTCTAGTTCTCTACCAACTCCATCTCTGGCTGAGATCTGCCTACCCACTATTGTAGTACTTCACACCCAGCAGCACCTGGCTGGGTCATTATAAACTCCTCCCATCTCCTCCCTGACCACCCCACATTACTAAACAGCTCAGAGACACTTCTAGGCTATAGACTAATATCTTTATACAGTAGGGCACCCACTATGCATCATTGATAAAGTCATGTTGGGTGCTCCTCAGCTGTTCAGTGAAGGCCTCTGGGGGAGATAGAGCTTTGGATATATTCTAGGGGGTCAGCCCTGAAAGGCCTCAGTCAAACCTAAAGCTGCCTCCCTGCCATGTTCATAGTCTTTCTAGTTCTCCCTTGTGATCGTTGCTGAGTTGTTTTTAGTTGTGTCTGACTCTTTATGACCCCATTGGGGGTTTTCCTGCCAAAGATACTGAAGTGGTTTGTCTTCCTGACTCCAGGATCAGCATTCTGATCACTGTACCACCTAGCTGGCCTGTTTTTCCCCACTGGAGTAAAATACAAGAAGTCCAACCCTTTCCACATGGCAACCCTTTAAACACTGGGAAAAAAGCTACCCTGCCTTTTCTTCTCTTCTGAGGGTGGGGTGGGGGTGGGCTTCCTACATGGCCCAACAGAGGGAGTCAAACTGATCACCTTTGACACCATTTCCCTTTAACAAGTTGGTTTGTGCTTTCCTTCCTTCCTTCCTCCCTCCCTTCCTTCCTTCCTTCCTTCCTTCCTTCCTTCCTTCCTTCCTTCCTTCCTTCCTTCCTTCCTTCCTTCCTTCCTTCCTTTCTTCCTTCCTTCCTTTCTTCTTCCTCCTTTCCTTCTTCCCTTCTTTCCTTCCCTCCTTCTTTCCTTCCTTCCTGCTTTTCTTCTATGAGACCCTAAGGCAGTGAGCCAAGTCTGCTCCCCCTCCTTAAAGGGATTCCACTCCGCATGAAAGGGCTGTCTGGAAAGCAGAGGTTTTTGCTCTGAAAGTATATTTCTTTGGTAGGAGCCCCTGGCCCATATTAGGGATGCTGAAATCCTACTATATGTGCTCAGCAGAAGCAATAGCCCCTCTTCATTTAGCAGCGTTTATTAACCTAAGATTAAGACCTCAGTGCCCACAGGTGATTAGTATTAAGCAGGTTTTGAGGCACTAGGGCCTCTGCTGCCTGACGGGCTTTTTCCAGGTTTGAAGTAAGAGACAGCAGGGGGAAGATCTGACAGTGGGGAGAGCAGAGGTGAGCCTGGAGAGCCGGGAGGAGTTTTGGTTTCATTTGGGTCTTGGGGGGAATCGCAAACTCCAATATCTATTTCAAACTAAGGGTACAGCAAGGATTATGAAGATCTCCCTACTCCCAACCCTCGGGGGGGTTAATTAAGTGATCTGTGTCAAGGCTTTAAAGCTCCTAATTATGCCATTGTCCTTGACCCACCTGCTGTGCCTTAGGTGGGAGGAGGGGCCGCTGGCTGGGGACTGGCCAGCATGGAGTGCCCATATCAGAGAAGGGGCTGTGCTGTGGGGGCAAAGCAGAATCACAGGAGCACGAAGGGGATGAGAGATGCCTGAAGCCAGAGACATCTCCATGAATCCAGAGACATCTCCGTGAAACCTGAGACATCTCCATGAACCCAGAGATGTCTCCATGAATCCAGAGACATCTCCGTGAAACCTGAGACATTTCCATGAAACCTGAGACATCTCCATGAGTCCAGAGACAGCTCCATCCCAAATGTTCAAACTATATGTGCTCAACCTATGACAGAGTCTTCCAAGCTCATATTGGACTGATCAGCCACAGTTGAAAACACTGTACCTGGACCCCAATGTTGGGATGTCATTGGTCCCCTTCAAGTACAAAGGACGAACAACAAGGAGGAGGGACAGGATTTACTTTAAAAGTACCCGGATTCCACAGAATACTCTCCTCTCCCCCAGATAGCAACCCTTCCCACTTAATTCTTCCTTCCAACACACACCCGGGGTGGTTCTTGACCAGAATTCCCACTTTATAGATTTATTGCTTTGATTTAAGACTTTTTTGTTCCTGCCTGCTGCCTTGTGATTATTTCAGAGAAAGTTGGCACATTAATATAACTTTAATATAATATTATAAATTTGTATATGGTATTTCTAATTATTCATAGTTTTAATAATAATATTAAATATAATAGTATAATAAATTTATATAGAACTTTTAAAAGTGAAACCATATAAGTACTATGGGATATAGGAGAATGGTGGTTCGGGAAGGGAAGTTTGCCCAAGGCAGTGACAGGGATTATGGGAAACAGATTATCGTGTTAATATTAATTTGATTGCTTCTCTCTAAATTAGAGGTAAAAGTCCTTGCTGACCAGGGCCTGGTCTCCAGGCGGAACAGATGAAGCACAATTTCAGATAGAGGAAGAGAAGATGTGGATGGGGTCCAGAGAAGAGCTTAACCCCACAGCTCTGACACACTGGACATACAGTCAGTGCTATGCACAATTAGCTAAGACTGTAAAATGTAGAGAAGGTGCCAGCCTCACCCGCGAGTTACTCATAGCCATGAAATTACATGTTCAGTCCCCATCCCCAGCACCTAGCACAAGTGACCAGCATCTTGGTAGATATTTAATCAAAGCTTATGGATTGATTGATTGATTGATTGATTGACTAGTAGAGGTAGAAGGATTTTGAAAATGATCTAGTCTAAGTGGCTCTCAAAGTGTAGTCTGGGGACACCAGGGGATTCTTGAGACTTTTCAAGGGGTCCATGAAGTCAGAATTATTTTCATGATACTAAGATGGTTTAAAAAAATTTTTTTGCAATATTTCTAATATGGTAAACATCAATAGCTATAGCCCACATCAACAAAAACTCGGGGGAGAGGCAGGGGAATTCCTGACCAATTTTTTTTTTTTAAGCAATTGGGGTTAAGTAATTTGCTCAAGGTTACACAGCTAGTCATTATTTATGTGTGGGTGCTCATTTTCTGAGGCTGGATTCGATCTCGGGTTATCCCAACTCGGAGGCCGGTGCTCTTACTCACTGCGCCACCTAGCCGCCCCCCTGACCAATTTTTAAGAGTGGAAAAACATGCTAAAGCCAAAAAGATTGAGACCCACTGATGTGGTCCATAGTCTACTCTCCCACCTCTGCCATTTTGTAGACTAGTTATAACAGCTTATATGTTTATGCATATTAGTTCCTTACAATTGTGAAGGTGAGAAGGTGAGTATTATTAAACCTACTTTATAAATAAGTCTTTCAGAAGGGAAATGACCTACTCAAGGTCACAGCTAATTAGTACCTGAACCCAGTTTTCCTTATTCCAAGCATTCTGCCCTGCTGCCTGGACATGAAGAAAAATATAGCTCTCCCATTTTCAACTATCAAGTGTAGCAGCAAGCACCCCAATATCCCCAGGGTGACTGCCAATATAGGTTCTTAGATCTGCTTTTCAAAAGGAAAGCAACTCAAATTGGGTTAACAAGCTTACTTTAATCAAACAAACATACATTACCTAGTTCAGGGGGAGAAGGTCAGCACCCCAAACTTCAGAGTTACAGAACTTACAGATCAAACAGACAGGCTTCCAAACTGTCCAACCATTACATCAATACCAAATCACAGTTACCAGAGAGGGAAGCATCAACATCTGGGTTTTCAAAGCCGGGGGGCTCTCAACAACGGCTTCCCAGAGTCTCATCTGGTCAAATCACACAACACTTCTCAAAGTGAGCCCCAAAGCAAAGCCTCTCCTCAGGGTTTATATAGCCTTCTCCTGGCTCAGAGAATGTAACAACCTTCTGGACCCACTGCCCAATCACAAAGTATCAAGGTGTGGGCTTTCCTGAAAAACAAGCCTCCCATCACAGGCTCCAGGTGCACTTAAGCTAGGGGCAGGGAAGATCTTTAAATTTGCATTTCCATTACATCAAGTCAGTTGTCCTTTTACAAGGAACACCCATGTTTCTACTTCTACTTTACTTAACAACTGCTTTTCAAGGTGACTGAATTTTATGACCACACAAAAATCATCAAAAAGCCAGTTCCATTTCACTCCCCCCCACTCTGTCACAATGCCCCCTTTCACCACACTGACCCTGGGGCTATATAGGTCAAATGATCTGCTTCAAGGGCAGACACCAATTACTGACTTCCATCTCTCTATATGAGGAAGTGGTGTCCAGTTGTAACCAAAAAGAGAAATATGGTCACACATCCAAGGTTCTATAAAGAAATTCCCCTAGGCTGAGAGGAGACAATTCTTCTGCACCCCCAGGGCTTCTGGGAGCTTTCTTTCTTCTTACTTCTTTCCCCTATAGCCTGCTTAAGGGGATTTCCTTTCTTTAAAAAAAAAAAATTTTATATATATATTCTGAACTTAAACACCCCCAAAGAGTAGTTCTATATATACAGTAAAACATGATTGTATATGAAATTGTAAGTCTCCATTTCATATTACTTGATTTTTTAAAAGTGCATGAAAAATTCATACATTACTTTCCCAACCATCCTGTTCATTTGTACTTCCTTTTGAACTTCCTTTTTTCTCTTATGTGCATTTTTTAAAAAAGTTTCAATAACATTTCTTTATCATTACTAGTGCTAATCTACCCTCCATCCTTCAGTTTCCACCTCAAGTAAAAACTAAGAAAAAGAAGGGAAAAAAATCCCTCTCTTAACAAATAAGCATAATTAAGTAAAATGAACTCACACAATAATCATGTGTAAAAAATGTTTCTCTGTATTCTGAGTCTGAAGAGGGAAGGGTGATAAGGAGGGGGTGAGGGTAAGTGGTTCTGCCAGGGATACCTCTCCTGGAATCCAGTCTGGAAGGAATTCACCAGGCTCAAGCAAACTTTGAAGCCGAAATTGTAAAGTTTATTGTTAAGCTGTAGAGAACAGAGGGCTAGATTCTTACGGAACCTGCAAACTATGCCGCAGGCATAGTTTTAAGGGGTCAATTATGCTAACTAGGTGAGTAAGGGTGGGATCAGGGAAGAGTTAAGGAGTGGTCAGTGCTCAAAGGACCATACACTTTTAATATCAACTGCGCAGGTGTATTGCCCATGATTCACTGGGAAATAGCTCAAGAGGGGGTCTAGCTGGAGGTGTGGTTCTAGGCCTGATATGTCACTAAAGAGTGCCCAGTCTGCCTCCCACCAAGGTCATCAGAGACAGTGTGGGTATATAATTGACTAAGGAGTTACCCTATAGATAAGGTATTGAAGAATTTATGGTGGGGCTGGCCACTCTAACTAAGGGAGATAACATTTACATAACTTATTGTTTCAAGCAGAGATAAACAGGTCATGAGTTGTTGCTGGGCAGAGTGCTGGAAGGGAGAAGGGGCAGAGTCAATGCTCTGAGGCTGGGGGGGGTGGAAATGTGATCTTACAGACTGCTTTTACAAATTGATTTTACAGACATAAATCCCAAAGCACCCCATTTAAAAACTGATGTTACAGATTGATACTACAGACGTATATACATCACAAGGACCCCATCAAGTCCATTGCCACTCTGTCAGGAAATGAGTGGCATGTTTCATCAAAGCTCCTCTGGAGACATAGCAGGTTATTGCATTGACAAGAGTTCTGAAGTGTTTCAAAGTTATTTTTCTTTACAATATTGTCTCAAAGTTATTTTTTCTATACAATATTGTTGTCCTTGTAGAAAGCGTTCCCCTGGTTCTGCTCACTTCACTCTTCATTAGTTCATACAAGTCTTCCTGGGTTCCTCGGAATACATCTTTTTCATAATCATTTACTGCAAAATATTTTCCATTACAATCATATACAACAATTTGTTCAGCCATTACCCAATGGATGGGCACCTACTTAGATTCTTAGGCTTTGCTTCAATGCCCCCTTTAATCTCCCCTTTAGTCCCCCCTAGTGTGAATACACAAGGAGTTTATGTATTCGTTTGTGTATTTGCCCCCAGATCTCCATTAGCACCCCTCCAGTCCTGCTTGTTTCTCAACTGAATTTGACTCCTTTCTATACCAAACTGCTTGTGTGTCCCTTATATTTCAGAGAAGACTGAGGTTTATCTGGTGCCATCTACTTCCTCCATGTTTGTATATTCTTCTCAAGCCCTGTGACTGGGGATTTCCAATGTCCTCTAGTTTCTCCTGGCCTGACTTCAAGGACCCATCTACTGTCTCCCTGGTTGTTTCTGGACTCGTGGAAGATTTTACAAATCTTAAGAGAAACACAAGGTAAAACGGTATCCCAAGTGATTTGGTTTTAATGCTTCTTCAAAGGTAGAAGGAAGATGGACTAAATGACCTTTTGACTGTGTTTCAAGGTTAGGACTCTGTCTCTGATCCTTTGGTTCCAGAATAAGAGATAAAATTACATCTACTAGTCAACCAATCAACTAGAATTTTTTATTATTCATTAAAAAAAAGCACAGGGTTGCCCTTAAAAATTTTTTCATATGACCAGGTCCCAAAGTAGTTTGGATGAAATTCTGACCTGCAGCTGGAATGTTAATGGGATCCAAAAAGTTCAAAACCTCTTCTCTCCTTTCCCAGCCCCCCCAAATCCCTTCATTTGCCAAGTCCCTCAAATTTTGTCAAAATATCTTTCAAGGCAATCCTTCCCTTTTAACAATATCCGCAGTCTACTCCTTCCCCTCCTGTACCAACCTACTGTTTCCTGATCCCCAGAAGATAATTTGCCAACGCAGCCTAAGATCCTTGGCCCAACCTATATGATGTGAGAGGGTGGCGGAGGGTCATCTAGGGTGTTTTGTCCATGTAAAACATACTTCCATATTAGCCATGTTGCAAAAAGTTAAATAAAATAAAAATAAAAAGCAAGAAACATAAAGTAGGACAAAAAAAGCAAGCTTCAAACTGCCTTCAGTGTTTCCTTCCCCCCCCCCCAGTGCCCTCATTTCATTTTATTTTTTTAATTTTTACTTATTTTATTCAGCATTTTTCATCATGGGTCCTATGAAATTTTCTTGGATCATTGTATTGATCAGAGTAGTTAATTCTTCCACAGTGGATCATCATTGGACAATAGGTCCCTCTTCAAGAACAACTTAACAGATATTTTTGGGCCCTCCTGGCTCAGAGTGAATGTAAATAGTAACTTTTTCTCTTTTGGCCAGCAACCCTGAGGGTCTTCCCTGATGAGATACAGGCTCTAGGAGTCCCCTTGAGCTCTCCTTGAGTCTTTGAGGTACAGGCTCTGGGAACCCCCTTGAACTCTGATTAAATTGTCCCATCTGATGAGGCATTTGCATGAGGCAATAAGCCTTACATTATGGCTGGGCCCAAACCTCTGTTACTAGACTTCCCACCCTTGAGCCTATCAAAATATCAATTCACCCTTGAACTAACCTAGCCTACCATTGTCTGTAGTCACCAGGTAGCCTCCAGTAACTTCCCACCCTTAATCACTCATTGACCTCATCTGACTTCTCCTGAAGACCCTCCCCAAACTGCTCCTCTAGACCACCCCTAGATTCCTCCCACAACTTTCTGTATATAAGATCCCACCTTCCATCCATGTAAGGTGAGAGCTCCATAGAATGACCTAGCACAGACTTACTCTGTGTCTAATACAAGAGAACTTTTAATAAACTTTTCTTTTCTTTGAGAGAAGACTTGAGTCAAATTCATTCAGAAAGGACCCAGCGTGAGGGTATTTTGGGGTCTCCAGAGCAACCCTAACCCTTTTATTCCATGCTCTCGATGCCATGGCCTGAGTTCAATTTCCGGTCAGGGAATCATAAAAATGAAGAGGTTACCCATAAAGAGGGTTAGGGTTGCTCTGAATTCAGGTCCTCCTGACTCCAGGGCTGGTGCTCTATTCACTGCACCACCTAGCTGCCCCCCCCCGCCCCAATTTCTTAAATGACACTAAACTTCTCCCCCAAATATATTTTTAATATGAGTATTCTAGTGTTGCTGAATGGCCGGGAGTGATGGAACACTCTACTCCTCCAAAGGATGATCAATCATGATTTCAAAGGATGGATGAAAAAGAATGCTCACCTCATAACAGAAAAATGATGGACTATAAGAATAGTCCAGCAGAATGAGAAACACATTTTTGGACATAGCCAACAAGGGAATTTGTTTTGCTTAACTGTACTTGTATGATACAAAGGTTCTGTATTTCTTTCTTCCTTTTCCTTTGTCTTTCACTGAGTATGGGATGGGAAGAAGAAGAAGAAGTAAATGCTTGGTGCTTTTTAAAAAGTAAAAATTTATTTTAAAAAATGAGTATTACAGAGAAGGCAATATAGAAGCCCTTAGTGGGTGTGAGCAGGCCACTTAACCTAGCAAAAAGATTAAAAAATTCTATTAGGGGGTGGCTAGGTGGTGCAGTGAGTAGAGCTTCAGCCTTGGAGTCAGAAGGACCTGAGTTTGGATCTGACTTCAGACACTTAACGCACACACAAACAAAAACCTAGCCGTGTGACCTTGGGCAAGTTACTTAATCCCATTGCCCACCAAAAGGCAAAAAAAAATTCTATTAAAAAGAACCAGAATAAAGGATGCTATTAAAGGAATAGATGACTTAATAAGGTGCAGAACTGGTCATGTGGTTGGAGAGAAAGGTAAGTGATGAAATGCCTGTGAGCTCTACTGGCCTTCTTGAAATATCAAGAGAAAGCATGCAAAACCCCAGTAACAGGAGAAGAACCCCCTGGAAAGGATTAAAAGAGGACACAGATAAGAGTTGCACAGGATGGAGAGGCACAGATGTGTTGTAATATGCATCCTTGGAGAGAAAACTCAAATGGAAGTGGTCATAGATATATTTGAATATTTGGGACAGCCCTGGTATCAGCTAACCCTCTTGTTCTGGGACAGCTGTAGACTTTTTAAAAGGATATCATAAACTAAATGCTAAATATTTATATGACCAATTAAATTTGCTTTACAAGTATTTATATTTAAAATACATGAATTTTAATGCATTAGTGCAACTTTTTAGTCACTTCCGACTCCATTAGAATTCTTTGCTCATTCATTCTCATGGCTTTTATATTTCTGTGGTTTTTGTGAGAGATCAGGCAAATCCATTAGACTGACCTCCTGGAGATCAGGAACTATCTTTTGCCTTTTTTTAATAATCAATCAGGAAACATTTGTTAAGTGCCTACTATGTGATAGGTTCTGTGGTAGACACAGAAAGCCAAAAAGATTAAAAAAAAAAAAGGCAAAATGATGATTCTTGCCCTCAAGGAAGTCACAATCTATTGGGAGAAGGCAACATTTTTTTTTTTTAAGCTGAAAGGGTAGGGGGTAGATGAAGTCCTGCAGCCAGGTGGAAAACGGAATTCTCCATGTAATCTTCTCCATTCAAACAGAGAGTTTCAGATTTGATGTGATCTTGTTGGATGATGGGTTTCTCGAGACCATAATGAAATCCAAGAGAACAGCTGGGTAGGAAATGATGCAAAGGTTGCCCTTAAATGAAGGCTCTAGAGGAGTTTTCCATTTTTACCCTTTACTCTTCATGGACCCTCAATTCTTTTTTTTTTGCTTTTTTTTTTTTTTTTGGAGGGCAATTGGGGTTAAGTAACTTGCCCAAGGTTACACGGCTAGGTTTTTTTATTTGTGTGTGCGTTAAGTGTCTGAGGCCGGATCCAAACTCAGGTCCTTCTGACTCCAGGGCCGGCACTCTACTCGCTGTGCCACCTAGCCGCCCCTGGACCCTCAATTCTTAACATGGTTCCTGGCACTTAAAAAATGACTAAAATGCTTGTTGATTGCTGTCCTGGGAACCAGGAAGACCTGGTTTCAAGTCTCACCCCTCACACATACAATGGACAAATCATTTAATCTCCCTAGATAATTAACAGAGAAGGTTCAGCCCTACATTAGTTGAGGGATTTTTCTCATCTAATTGTTCCCTATAATCACTGAATTCTCAGGTCCTGGGAAATATGTGTTCTTCTATTTCTGTTTTTCCCCCTCCTGGCATTATTTCATAAAGGCCTTTCCAGATTTTGTTTATTTCTCAAACTCTCCAATCTTAATTGTAGTATATAATATTCTATTACATTAATATAACACAATTTATTTAATAACTTTCCACATTTAGATTACTTTTGGCATTCTGTACTCATGAATAATGTTACTATAAAAATATTTGGATGTTCTTAAGGTATATTCCCAACAGTGGAATGATTGGATCAAAGGCTACTATTATTTTCATAACCTTTACTGTAGATTGCCAGGCTACTTTCCAAAAACATTGCACAAGCTTTCAGTTCCATCAGCCCACACTGCCAGTCTTGATGAATTTAGTTGCTTTTTGTTATTTTTGCCAATTTGCTGGGCATGGGCAGTAGTGTCTTAAAGTAGCTTTGATTTGTTTCTCTGAATACTGAGGTTAAGAATTATTTTTGACTGGTGATTATTAACATTTAAGTTCTTTGAATGCAATCGGTAAAGGAACATTTTTTAAGCTCTTTTTGGGCACTAGGTACTGTGCTAAGGGATGAAGATGAGGGATGAGAATATCCAAAAAAGGAGAGGAGAAAATTCACCCCTCACCCCCAGGAGTTTAATTTATGAGGGAAGAGACAACACGTACATAATTCAGTATATATAAGATACACTCAGAGGGGATGCAAGGCAACTGTAGTGGGGAAGATACTAGGAACTGGGGGTAGGGGCTGGGGGAGACTGGGAAAAGGCTCCTGGTACTTTCCCAGAAGGTGGTACTTTAGCATTTAAGTCTTAGAAGCCAAGGATTCTAAAAGACAGAGATGAGGAGGGAGAGAATTCTGAGTATGTGGGAGACTGAGTACCAGGCAGAGCATGAAACTCCTTCACACTTCATAAAGGGATAACTGTGCTCAGAAAGATAAATGGACTTCATTTGCCACATTAACCCCTTTTTGAGTACAGGCATACCTCACAGATATTGCCAGTTTGGCTCCAGACCACTGACATTAAAGTGAATATTGCAATGAAGTGAGACACAAGAATTTTTTGGTTTCCCAGTGCATATAAAAGTTATGTTTACACTATCCTACAATTTATTAAGTGTGCAATAGTATTGTGTCTTTAAAAATGTACATACCTTAACAAAAAAAAATACTTTATTGCTAAAAAAAAATATGCTAGCCATCATCTGAGCCTTCACCAAGTTGTAATCTTTTTGCTGGTGGAGGGTCATCTAGGGTGTTTTGTCCATGTAAAACATATTTCCATATTAGCCGTGTTGCAAAAAGTTAAATAAAATAAAAATAAAAAGCAAGAAACAAAGCAAGCTTCAATGTCTTCAGCATTTCCTTTTATTTTCCCCTAGTGCCCTCATTTCATTTTTTTTTTTAAAGCAACTGGGGTTAAGTAACTTGCTCAAGGTTACATGGCCAATCATTATTTATGTGTGGGTGCTCATTTTCTGAGGCCAGAACTGATCCCAGGTCCTCCCGACTTTGGGGCCGGCGCTCTTACTCACTGTGCCACCTAACTGCCCCATTTCATTTTATTTTTTAAAATTTTATTTATTTTATTCATCATTTTTCATCATGGGTCCTTTGGAATTTTCTTGGATTATTGTATTGATCAGAGAAGTCAATTCTTCCACAGTGGATCATCATTACAGAATTGCTGGTACTGTGTACAATGTTCTGGTTCTACTCTTCGATTTGCATCGGTTCATATAAGCTTCCCAGGTTTTTCTGAAATCACCCTGTTCATTTCTTATAGCATAATAGTATTCCATCACAATTATATACCACAACTTGTTCAATCATTCCCCACTTGATAAGCATCCCCTCAATTTCCAACTCTTAGCCACCACAAAAAGAGTTCCTATAATTATTTTTTTACCTGTAAGTCCGGTTCCCTTTTCTTTGGTCCCTTTGAGATACAGACCTAGTAGTGGTATTGCTGGGCCAAAGAGTAAGCACAATTTTATAGCCCTTTAGGCATAGTTCCAAATTGTCCTCCATAATGGTTGGACCAGTTTACAACTCCACCAACAGTGCAGCAATGCACCTATTTTGCCACATCCCTTTGCCACCTGGGTTTTTAATGGATTAGTTTCCAACAGCATAAAAATGAGGACAATTGAAGAAATAAAGTTTCTTTAATTCAAATGCAAGCTCTTTGTGTTGCAACCTGGGAGGAGACAAATAGATTGGCTTCTAGCTCCCTCCCTTTTTGCCTTTTCCCTCCCAGCTAAAAGGTTAATGGGTTTGAAAGAGTGACCAGGACAATGGAAAGGAGCTCTTCCTGCTCCAAGAACTGAGTGGGGAAGAAGGTGGCTTCTGTGAATCACATCTGACCAACCTGCTCCAAACTCCGCCTGTCTCTGCCTCACCTGCATCTGAACAACTCCTCTGCTCCAGTCTTTGTCTTCACTGTCTTCTGCCCATATCCACCAGATAAGAGATAGCCACTGGCCATTACTTAGCTCCATTCAAGATGGTTCAGGACGGAGTCTCAGAAGGGCTCTGTCCTGTCCTTCAATCACTTCATACGGACCCACTCCACTCTGCTTCTCAGCATGGCCACCACTTTTCTGCAGAGTTTTCTTCGAGGCCAAAAGTCACAGAAAGAGTAGAAGCAATTGTTTCAGAGAGAACTTGCAAAGAGGTAGGTTTGTTCTTAAGGAAAAGGAAATACTTCCTAGTAGTTTCTGCTTCAAAAGGAGCCACTAGGCTGTGCAGTGAATATGAGACTGGTCTTGGAGTCAGAACTGAATTCAGATCTTTGGACTTATCCTGGACAAATCATTTAATTTCTTCCAGCCTCAGTTTCCTCATCTGTTAAAATGGGGATAGCACCTATCTCTCAGAAGTTTCTATAAGGATCAAATGTAAATATGTAAAGTATTTTGCAAACTTTAAAGCCCTATATTTTGTTGTTTAGTCATTTCAGTTGTGTCTGACTTTTCGTGACCCTCATCGGGGTTTTCTTGGCAGGGACGCTGGAATGTTTTGCCATTTCCTTCTTCAGTTCATTTTACAAATGAGGAAACTAAGGCAAACAGGGTTAAGTGACTTGCCAAAGGTCACACAGTTGGTAAGTTTCTGAGGCTAGATTTGAATTCAGGAAGGTAAGTCTTCCTGACTTCAGGCCCAGCATTCTATCTACTGCACCACCTCACTGTCCCTAAAGCACAATATTGTTGTAATATTGTAATAATAACAATCTAGCTATTGTTACTACTAGTATTACTGCTATTCATCATTATCCTCCTCCTCTTCCTCCTCCTCACTATTGCCTGCCCACTGTTGGAGAGATGCTTCTGGCCTTTCAAGCCTCCATAAAGATGATTTTAGCAAAGTTACAATCTGTACTGAGACATAGGTTACATACACATAAGAAAGCTAAGATTCTAACAGGTTTTAAGTAGAAGCACTCAGGCACTAGTCTGAGTCATTGATCTCAATTAACCTCTGGTTTTTAAAACTCCTGTTGTTTTCTTCAAGCTGTATGTCTGAACACCTGCCTTTGAATGACCACTTTGATCTCCAGTTATGAAGCTATTTGCAATACATTGGCAGGTGCATGATTCATCAGAAAGGGAGAAGGCTGGAAACTGATAGTCTGATTTAAGGGTTATTTCTAATAGTACAGGCAATAGATGATAAAGGACTGGTGCTGGCTTTAGGACTTTAAAGAAAGGAATGGATAGAAGAGATGTTGTGGAAGTAGAATCAATCAATCAGCCAATAAGCATTTATTAAGCACATACTGTGTGCCAGACATTGCTAAGCACTGGGGATGCAAAAAGAGGCAAAAGATAGTCCCAGCCCTCAAGGAGCTTACAATCTAATGGGGAGGACAACATACAAACAAATATATACAAAGTGAACTATATACAGGATAAATAGGAAATAATTATTAGATGGAAGGCATTGGAATTAAGGGAGATGGGGGAAAGTTTCCTGTAGAAAGTGAGACTTTAGTGGGGACTTAAAGGAAGGTCAGTAATCTGAGTGGAGGAGGGAGAACATTCCAGGCATGGGGGAGAGATAGAGAAAATTCTGGGAGCCGAGAGATGTCCGTCTTGTTTGCAGAATATCAAGGAGGCCAGTGTCACTGAATGAAGAGTATGTATTGGAGAGTAAGGTGTAAGAAGGGTGGAAAGGAGGATGCTAGGCTATAAAGTGCTTTGGATGCCAAACAGAGCATTTTGTATTTGTTCCTGGAAACAATAGGAAGCTACTGGAATTTATTGAGTAGAATTTATTGTGTAATGTTAAGGGGATTTAAGATCTTACCCGCCCATTAACAGACCTCACATGGAGCCCATTAAGGGAAGCTTGTTTAGGGTAGGCTTGTTTGTAGGAAGGCTTTCACACCTTTTGTTAATTTCTAATTAGGCACTGAGTCCTCTGGCTCTAAAAAAGGGTATATATTCTGAGGTTAGTATTTTTCTTTGCGGCTTACTCATTGGAAGTGTTCTTGTGATTTAACCTGATAACACTCTGGGTAGCCACTAAGGAGCCTCCCAGCTTTGAAAAACCCAGATATTGGTGCTTCTCTCTTTGGTAATTATGTATGCATTGCCTCGGTCAGACACTTGGATCTGTTTTTTGATCTGTACTAAATTCTCTACAAGTTGGTCTTTTCTTTGTATTTTCATTTTTATTTTCTCTGAAGTTCAGGGTGCTGACTTTTCCCCTGAACTAATAAATGTAATTAAAAAAGATTGTTGGGGGTGGCTAGGTGGCGCAGTGAATAGAGCGCCGGCCCTGGAATCAGAAGGCCCTGAGTTCCGGAGCCGGCCTCTGACACTTAATCCACACGAACAAAAAAACCTAGCCGTGTAACCTTGGGCAAGTTACTTAACCCCAATTGCCCTAAAGGGGCGGCTAGGTGGCGCAGTGAGTAAGAGCGCCGGCCTCAGAGTTGGGATGACCCGAGATCAGATCCGGCCTCAGAAAATGAGCACCCACGCATAAATCAAATGACTAGCCGTGTAACCTTGAGCAAGTTACTTAACCCCAATTGCTTTAAAAAAAAAAAAAAAAAGATTGTTGACCCCTTAAAGAACTATCTTTCTTAGTAAAGCAGATCTAAGAATCTGTGCTAGCAGCCATCCTGAGTATGCCAGTGTGGTTGCTGCTACAGGGTGACATGGTCAGGCCTATGCTTTAAGAAAATCACTTTAGTGACTGAATGGAGGATATGTCAGAGTAAGGAAAGACTTGAGGGAGAGAGATTTTAGTTTCATAGACCACCAGCAAACTATTGCAATAGTCAAGACTTGAAGTGATGAGGACCTGCATGAAAGTGGTGGCAATGTCAGAGAGGGAAGTGGCCATATTTGAGAGTTGTTCTAAAGGTGAAATTGACAAGTCTTGGCAATAGATTGGAGATGGTAGGTGAGAGATAGTGAAGGATCCAGAATGATTCCTAGGTTGGGAGCCTGAGAGACTAGGAGGAGGATGTTACTCTTTACATAATAAGGAAGGTAGGGAAAGGGGAAGTGTTTAGGGGGAAAGATAATGAGTTCTATCTTGGATGTATTGGATTTAAGATGTCTCCTGGATATTCATTTTGAGATATCTGAAAGGCAGTTGGAGATTGGAGGTCAGCAGAGTACTTGGGGCATAATAGGTGTATTTGAGGATCCAGCAAATAAGACTGAGGAGGATTGATCAAATAGGTAGGAAGGGAACCAGGAGAGAGCAGTGTTCCCAGAATTATCAAGGGGGAGAGAGTGATCAGCAGTGTCAAAATCTACAGAGAAGTCAAGGAGAAGTAGGATTGAGAAAAGGCCATTAGATCTGGCAAGTAAGAGATCATTAGTAACTTTGGAGAGAGCAATTTTGGTGCACTTTAAGGTCAGAAACCAGAGTATAAGGGGTTGAGAAGAGAGTGAGAGAAGAAAAAGTAGAGTCATGTATTATAGACTTTTTGAGAAGTTTAGCTGCAAAAGTCAGAAGAGATATAGGATGATTGTTAATTGGGATGAAAGGATCAAGTAAGGGTTTTTCCAAGGTAGGAGAGATATGGGTATTTTTGTAGTAAATAGAAAATAAGCCAGGGAGAGATTATAAATATATAAAAGAGTGGGGAGGACAGAAAGGGCAATGTGTTGGAGGAGATGGGATGGAATGGGATTGCTTGAACAAGTAAAAGATTTAGCCTTGATAGGGAGTAAGGCCATTTCATCATGTGAGACAGATATAAAGGAGGAGAGAGTGGCAGAAGGTGACATGAGATGAAAAAGATGGGACAAAAAGGAGTTTATAGAAAATGGCCTTCATTCCCTGCTCCTCCTCATATGATGAGGTAGGATGAACAAGTCTTGGCAGTTGGGTATATATGGGGAGGGGGAGAGGAGAGCAAAGAGTTGAGGACAACGGGGGATTGCAAACCTGGGTAACTGGAAGAATGTTACATTTAGGGAAACATCTCTTCATTGCCTTGGGTCTTAGTGTTTGCTCCCTCTTCTTCCTCTGGATAGGAATTCATAAACAAATTGGAGGAAAGAGGATTTCCTGGACATAAAGGAACACCATGAGCAAACATACAGAAATGGGGAAATAGTGGCTATCTTGCAGAAGCAGAATCTACTGAATTTGGTAACTGCTTGGGAGATGTCAAAATGGAACTCATTAATTTCTACCCTAAATCCACTTCTCTTTCAAATTTCTGTATTTTGAATGAGGTCACCACCATCCTTCCAGCCAGTTTTGCAACTTCAGCAGCAAAACATCCTTTATTCTTTCCTCTCCCTCACTCTTCTCCCATAATCCAATCACTTGCCATGTTTTGTCCACCTTACTCTATAACATATCAAGTATCTGTTCTCTTCTCTCCACTTACATAACCAGTACTGTATTTCAGTTTCTCATTGAGCCCTCTTGCCTGTGCTAGTCAAATTTCTAAATGGTTTTCCTGTTTCCAGTCTCTTTTTCCACCTCCAAATCCTACATACGCTTGCCAAATGGATATTTCTAAAGTATAGATTTGACTGTGAGATTCCCCTTCTCAAGAATTTTCAGTAGCTCCATATTGCCTCAAAGATTAAGTACAAACTCCTTGGCTTGCTGTTGAAGGCCCCTCATAGTATGACTCCAGCCTACCATGAGGCTGCATTCCACCAAAACTTGCCAATGTTCTGTTCTTTGACCTCAGCATTCCATCTCTTCCATGTTTTGAATTTTAAAATTCAGTTAGTAGGTACTTGTTAAAAGTTTACTATGTGCCAGGCACTGTCCTAAGCACTGGGGATACTAAAAGAGGCAAAAGACAAGCCTTGTTTTTAAGAAACTTAAGGTCTAATGGGGGAAACAATAAACACACAGATCCTTCACTATCTCACCTATCACCTCCAATCTGTTGCCAACACTTGTCAATTTCACTTTTAGAACAATTCACTGCCACCACTCATGCAAGTCCTTATTGCTTTACACCTTGACTATTGCAACTTATATATAGGATAAATAGGAAGTAAGTAGAGAGGGAAGACTAAGATTTTTTTTTACAAGGATAATCATATTTTCTTTTTCCCTCCAATTACATATAAAAAATTTTAACATTTAAAAAAAAATTCTGAGTTCCAAATTCTCTCTGTCCCTTCTCCCCCTCATTGAGAAGGCAAGCTATTCGCTATAGGGTATACATGGGAAGATACTAGGATTAAAAGGGGTTGGGAAAGGATCCTTGCCTTCCTACAAGGTTAAACTCATTTGCCTTTCCTGATTCCCTTAGTTACCATTCACTCCCTCCTCCTTCTCCAGTGATGAGGGCAGATAAAAAGGGAAGATAACCAGGACTTAAAAGTTTGGAACATTCAAGATGGGAGGATGCTGCTGTTGCTAATAGAAACACGGAAGTCAAAAGAAGCCAATTTAGAGAGAAAGATGATATTCTCTAATTTGGACCTATTTCAGTTAAGGTGTCTAAGGGGAGAGAATGAAACCTCTGGCTCAAGATGTCCTGTGGATTATGGAGGGGCTGATTGGGAGCTCAGAGGAGAGATCCCAACTGCAGGAGATTTATGTCCCACATACCCTTGTCTACAATTATGGGTGTAATTGAATTTTCATTGCATTAGATACAATGTTATTTTATTATTGCGCGCAGCCAATAGATAAAACAGTACAGACTGTACATAGACCATGAAGTCGTCCAGAGCCATTTCAAGGATGTGAATACTGTAGCTTTCAACTGTGTCACTTTGTATTTCTATTCAGAAATCTTTAAACTCCTTATTCCAGGAAAAGAAGATGTCACATTTATAGGTGTGGTGTTTTGGGTGGAATCATAGGCTTAGAACTAGCAGAGTCCTTCAAGCCACCAACTCCAGTCTCCTCATTTTACAGATAAGACTACTAAGGCCCAGGGAGGTTTCATCACTTGCCTGAGTTCTTTCATTTTTTATTTATTTTATTTTTATTTTTTTGCTTTTTGGAGGGCAATTGGGATTAAGTTGCCTAAGGTCACACGGCTAGTTAAGCATCTGAGGCTGGATTTGAACTCAGGTCCTCCTGACTCCAGGGCCAGCTAGCCACCCCTCTGAGTTCTTTGAGTAAGGATAAAGCTAGGGTTTGAATTCAGGCCCTCTGGGGCCATATCCCTTGCCCTGAAATACTTATAGTGATTGTCGTAATAAGAAGGGTGACAATGTTGACATTTGTACAATTCTTTCATCACAAACATCAGAGATTTGGAGCTCAAAGGGGCAGTTAGAGGTCATCTAGACCCACCCTCTCATTTTGCAGATAAGCAATTAAGACTTGCCCAAGACCCGGGAGGTGGCCAAGGCCCCAAATGCCTTGTTATCTATGAAAGAAAAACCTTGACAATTACAGATTTGAATTCTTGAAATCTAAGCTGAATTTCAACAGCCAACAGGCCACAGTTAATAAGGGCTTACCTACTGCATGAGTGTGGGTAGGACTAAATGACTTCCAGGTTTCTTTTTAGAGATTCTGTCATTCTGTTGGTCATGAATTACTGTATGTTCATGCAGTCTCTTTTTCTGTTTCATTCTCACTGCCTATCATAATTCCTGGCATATATTAGGCACTAAATAAATGCTTGCTAAATTGAATTGAATCCACTTTATTCAGAACAAATTCCTATTGGAAGGCACTTTCTAACGGTCACATGTCATTCCTAGGAAAGATGCTGGTCATCGCTGATACTTGTTCCAGTAAGAGGAAGAAATCTCTGGTCTGGCTTTAACATCTTGCTTCATCATCGGGATTGTGCGTTATTGACATAAGATCACTGTAATGCTTTATAATCCAGTAGCAATTTAAATTGTACTGAAGGAAGCAAAAGTTTCCTCTTTATGGTTTATGAATTCATTTTTTCACTTGCTAATGATAAATTAATTTTCTTTGAAAAAATCAAAATAGACTATTAGCTAACTTGAATTAAAAAAAACATAGTGAGGGAGATGTTGCCACACAGGCTTCTGTGTTCTATCAAATTTGGTTTCGTGACTTAATTGAATACCAGCTAGGATCAGAAAGAATTCATCAGTGCCAAGTCTTAAGAGGAAGGGAGGGATGGAGCCAAATGAGGGAGTGTAATCTAAATGACAAATGAGGACAAGTAAAATCACTAGAGTGTTTTAAAGCATACTCCACGAGCCATGTATATTTGATATGAATTTTTCAGACTCTGCCCTGACATACTTTAGCTGCCTTGAGAGCCCTGTTGGCACCAAGGGAAGGAGATGTGCTTTGTGTTACCTCAGTGAAGAGGAAACTTGAGGGAGATATGATCTGTTGTCTTCAAGTATTTGAAAAGTAGTCATCAGAAGAGGGATGAGACCTATTCTACTAAGACCCAGAGAGCAGAACCAGGAGCAGTAGAGAGAAGATAGAAAGAGGTAGATTTAGGCTTGAGATAAGGAAAAACTTCCTAATAATTCCTACCCCCCAAATGGAATGGGCTACCTCAGTGAACTCTCTCTTACTGAAAGTCTTTAAGCAAAGTCAAAATCCCCACTTGAATTAATTTCTTCCTTCCAATTGCTCTATTTTCAGGAATGTACTGGTAAATATTTAACAACTGACTCTCCCCTCTAAAATGTAAGCACAACAATACTTTTACATTTGTTCTTCTTTATTAATATTTTCTCTACCACTGTGTTAAGTCTAGAAAATCAATAAAACAATGAAACAAACCCTGATTTGTAGCATTTGCTGATTTTCAAAGTGTTAAGTGTTTACATGGAAAAATTTAACAATCAGGTCTTGAGCAAGCAGTTTGAGTTGGCCCCAGCACAATTCTGCTTACTTTTAGCTTTACTAGGATGGTGGGAGAGGGGAAAAGAAGAGAAATTCAGACTGGTTTCTTTTTCTGTTTGCTACTGGACAGTGAATAGAGCACCATTCCTGGAGCTCAGAAGACTTGTTCAAATTTGACCTCAGATATTTAGTAACTATGTGACCCTGGGCAAATCGCTTAACCCTGTTTGTCTCAGTTTCTTCATCTGTAAAATGAGAAGGAAACGGCAAAAGATTCCAGTATCTTTACCAAGAAAACCCCAAATGTGGGGTCAAGAAGAGTTGGACATGACTGAAATGACAATGGATGAATTGGGCCCAGAAATTGAAATCTGGGGTCAGTTTATTTCCAAAATACTTTCCTAATGCCACATAAATGATAAGATAAGTCTTTTCAGGCATGCATAACAAGACCTAACCAGACTGAAGTAGAATCTTGGCCTATGAAACAGAACCTTTGGCTTCTAGACCTAAGTATGCTACTGACTCATTCTCTCTCTCTGCCTCTCTGGGACTCAGTTTCTGCTTATGTAAAATGAGCGAGAAAGTTGAATTGGCTGTTACCTGAAGTACCTTTTTCCTTTGATAGCCTAAGTATAATTTTGTGGTCTAATCCAATATGGCCACAAATACCTTAAAAGACAAAAAGAAAAGTTGTAGTAATGCCTTTTAAAAAAATATTATAGTAATTTCTGGATATTCCCTTTACCTTCATTCTCCACCATGCCCTTAAAACAAAGAAAAACAGCTAAGAAAAACAACCTATACTCATAGATCATATCTCCCTCAAGTTTCCTCTTCATTGAGGTAACTATACTCATAGTTACGCAACTTTTGCTGAGAACAGGGAAATATGTTTAATTATCTGTTCTTCTGGATCAGGATTCATTATTACAGTTACTGAAGTGTTTGGCTTCCATTTAGTATTCCTCTTATTTGCATTATTATGGTCAAGTAATATCGTCCTAGTTCTGCTCATTTTACTGGGTCAATCTGTACAAATCTTTCTGTATTTCTCTGAATTCATCATATTCCTCATTTTTTTTTACTATAAAACAATATTCCATTACATCCATACACCATAGTTCATACAGTCATTCTCCAATCCATAGGTATTTAATTTGTTCCCAGTTCTTAGCTACCAGAGTTTCTATGAGTCTTTCAATTTATGTTTGGACCAGAGAGAAATGACAAGAGAAATGATTATTTCTCTCTTGTATTTAATAACTAGTTATTGAATCAGGACCAAGGTTTTGCCCCTTTTCTACTTCCTTATCCAGAAGTCAACCAGTGTGGGAAATCTTGCTCAAAGACTTATCCAATAGAGCACTGGTCCTGATGTCAGGAGGACCTGAGTTCAAATTCAGCCTCAAACATTTAACACAAAAACTAGCCATGTGACCTGGGGCAAGTCACTCAACCCCAATTGCCCTCCAAAAAGCAAAAAAAAAAAAGACTTATCCAACCAGGAAGGCTAAGATCTAATTAAAGACAGTAAAGAAATTCCAAGTATAGGCAAATGGATGAATTCTTGCTAGTTGTGCTTACTCAGATAAGTCTGGGAAAATGTGGATTCTCACTTTTGTCAGCTGGGTGATTGGGAAATTGATAAATCTCTTTGACCCAGATTTGGGTACTCAGTATCAAGTACCTCTAGACCTCATTGGAATAAGCCCACCTCTCATTATAATGTTCATTCTCTCTTTGCTTGTTAACTAATCAGAGTTGATTTTTACCTTCAGGCATAACCCCTTTTCAAAAGATTATAAATATTGAAGGTTCAACTGGCTTGGTCTCTTTGCTACTGAAGGGACAATGAGCCTGTTTTGTTGACTGCTTTCTGGATGTAGTCAATAAAATTGATTTTCATTTACCCAGAAACTGTCTCAGAAATTTCAGATCTCACCACAGCCCTTTCTTTCTGTCTTTGACCTCACCAATATCTTCTTATGTACAAATACTGACCGTATCTTCAGAACGCAAAATTAAGACACATCTGATGTAGAATATTACTTTGCAAAGCTTCATGAAAAATACATTGTTTTCTTAATACCAAGGCTGTCCTTCTATATTGATACATATTGTTCAGTAAGAATAGAGACAGCAGAATAGTGAATAGAAGATTGACCTTGGAGATGGAAAGACCTGGGCTTAAGTCCTATCTTTGACAGTTGCTGTTTGACTATAGGTATATCCTTTAATCTTTCCGTCCTCCAGGAAATTCTCCAAAACTATGTTACATACAATGTTTATGCTGCATGGGACAAATATGACTCCCTCTCCCCCTTTCTCTCTTCCCCTCTCTCTTTCCTTCCCTCTCCTCCCCCCCTTTCTACCCCCCTCTCTCTTTTACCCAGCTCCCCTGTGGCTCCAAAAAAACTGTAGCATTCACAGTGGCTACATCCTGGTAAAACCATCTGGGTTCCCAGAAGAATGGGCAGATGAGAACAATTTGTTCCAACAGCCATGAAGGTGACTGAGGGCTTAGAGACTGGTCAGACATTGAAGCTACCAAGGTCATCATTGCATCCTGGGCAATCACCAGTCATCTTGATTTTTATCACACCACTGGACTTCAATGACTCAGGGAGAGAGAGTCAGGCTGATGACTTTGTGCAACTCTGCCTCACTTAAATCCATTTCCTGCACAAGTCATTACCCTGATCTCATTGGTCCTCTCCGAAAACGAAGGACAAACAACGTTCTTAAGTCTAGACAGTCACAAAGTAATAAATCAATGAATCAATAAGCCTTGATTTATAGCATTTGCTGATTTCTGAGGTGTAACTGCTCACACAGAAAACTTAACAATTGGCTCTCTGTAGCCAGTCCAGACTGGTGCCAGCAACTCCTCCATGTATTGTCTGAATATATACATAAGTGCCTCATGTCATCTCATAGTAGAGGATCTGGGAGGATGCTTCCACATAGGCACAGTAAGTGCTTTACACAGCCTCATACTGTAGGATTCAGGATCTGGATTAGGAATTTGGGTTCCTGTGCACCACAGACACAGTCACAAACTGGAAGATCTGGGACATGTTATTTTTCACATAGTATCTCATAACCCTTGGATTTAGGGAATGAGGGTAAAATTTTTTAAATGAACTTAAAATGAACAATTAAGAATATTTGCGAAACTAAAAAAGATGATTGTATCAGGAACAACCAGACCAGTAAGTGAATTTCTATTACTTTATTTTAAAGTGTATTTAAAATTTAACATGGTTGTAACAATATTACCCTATTTGTCT
Source organism: Gymnobelideus leadbeateri (assembly GCA_011680675.1). Lineage (NCBI taxonomy): Eukaryota > Metazoa > Chordata > Mammalia > Diprotodontia > Petauridae > Gymnobelideus > Gymnobelideus leadbeateri. The sequence continues at coordinate 744,484 of WOXC01009814.1, read as the reverse complement.
TCATTTGAACATCTTGTTTTCTGTATACTTTTAAAATGTTTTATTGACCTTCTTTTCTTTCTTTTAAAAATCCCTTTTTACTATCTAACTCATCCTGCCATTACCAGTAGAAACCCTCCCTTGCAACAAGTAAGTGTAGTCAACAAAATAATTCAGTATATTAGTCTTGTCTGGAAATGTACGTATCAGTCTCCATCTCTAAACCACCAATTCTCTGCCAAGAGGTAGTTAGCGTAGACACAGATTTTCAATACCTATTTTCAATTCAATATTTGAAATTGAAATCAATATTTATTGTACACAGAGCCTGCTATATACAAGATATTGGAGATACAAAGACAGAGAAATGATATGGCCCCTGCCATCAGGGAGTGAAAAGGTGGAGAAGCATGCAAATGACTACCTACTATGTGTACCCCCAAACTGTGTGCAACAGAGATCCTTACCCAAATAATACTCAGAGGCTTCTCAAGGTAGAAAGCAGAAAAGAATGGTTTATTACAATCTCCAGAAAGGGCCACTCTCCTGACAAATGGTCAGGGAGGAGAAGCAATTTACAAAAGGAAATGGTGAAGTTATAAAGCCCTAACTCAGAATTCTCCCCCACTCCCCTTCTGACCCTTTTCTTCCATTGGCTAGAAGTCAGGTGCACAATCTAAGCCCTGAAATCTACCTCAAGTACTGGAACAAGGAAACAGTAGACCACCCATTACATTTGAGAAAGCACTTCTGTCCTTATTTGGCATATCTTATGTTAGGTGTCACTGAGGAGAGGGGTGACTCCCTACTGCTCTGAGTTTTGAGTCCTTGGAAATCACATATTGATGATTTCCAGTGAAGGGGAACTTGGGCCTGTTTCCCACAAAAAGCTTTGCTAGATTTTAGAGTATAGTCTGAGAAGCTTTCACTTCTTTCACTCACTACAAAGTCAGAGAGACAGTGAGGAGGTATCAGAGAGGTCCAGGTTTTTCTCGGGTCAGGTGACACCTCCAAGAGGAGATGGCACCAGGGTTGAGCCTTGAAGAAAGAGAAGGGACTTCAATGGATAGAGATGGAGAAGGAAGTCAGGTTGTTCATTATAAGTGTGAATAGTCTTAGCAAAGGCAGGAGACAAAAAAGACTGAGATGGGATGTTCCAATTTGACTGGAAAAGACTCTCTAAAGGGGAGTCGTATGAGATCAGTCTGGAAAAAGGACATTGGAGGCAGTGTCAAAGCACTTAAATGACAGGATCTCAAGTGCATATTTTATTCTTCAGGCACTGGGAAGCCAATGGAATTTTTTAGTAGAGGAACACCTTGGTCAAGAACAAGGACATTAGGAAAGTGACTTGGGCAATAATATCCAAGATGGTTTTTGAGAGCAATGGAGTGAAGTCAGTGTGGACAAGGCCATTACCAAAGTCAAAGTGGGAATGGATGAGGACTTGACTTAGGAGTGGGTACAGGGTATAGGGAGTGAAGAGGAGAAGACAAATGAAGGAGAGTCAACTGTTATGGAATCCAGAAGGCACAAGACGAATACACCTGCTGTGTAAGGTGCTACGTATACATACATATGTACGCATGTATATACACACATACATCTGCGTGTGTTTATGGTACATATGTGTATAGATACATACAAATATATGGGTATAACATGTCTGTGTGTGATACACACCGCACATCCATGGCAGTGAGGAACAGAGCAAAATTAAAGATGATTCCAAGGTTTGAGAGGATGGTGATCCCCTCAAGAGAGTTATTATTAGAATTAGATAATCACATATTGATCTTTAATTCTACATGTATACAAACGTTATTATCTCTATAAAAGTGTAAATGCCTTGAGGGTATGACTGTAGTTAATATTGTATTAGCTTTGAACCTCCTTATAGATTAATATGTTGAGTCTCCCAATAAAATGTAAGCTCTTTGAGGACTGGGCTGTTTTTTTTTTCACCTCTGTATCCCCATTCTCTAACACAATACTTGGAACATATCAAGTATTTAAGACATACTTGCTGATTAATTGATTAACTGTGTCTTACTTGCCTTGATATCATCAACACTCTATCGACACAAGACTTTGCATATAGATGGTACCTAATAAAGACTTCTGGATCAGTTCTATGAAGAAAATATTTCATAGAAAGTACATATATGAATTGTAAGGTCAAAAATTCTCAGTTCCATATATGTATGTATACATGTATGTACACATGTGCATACACAATCTGTCTACCCATGCTCATGAAAGGAATCAGATTTGCAAAGGCTGTCAGCCAAAGACTCAGCTGACTGATAGACTGCTTTCTAGATATATCTGGGTGCATGCCAATCTTCTCAAGCAAGTGCCCTTTGTTAGGTAATTGACTAGTGAAACAGTGAATACACCAGAATAACTCTTCCCAGGCAAGAGAGAAGAAAACCTAAAGCAGACATGGGCAGCAGAATAGAGGCCTGTGGGGTGGAAGGTGCAGAGTCATGCTTCTGATTCCTGACCAATTGTGGAAAAATTATAGGACCAGGAAAGGCCACGCAAAGCAATCTTCGTCATGTTTTACTCTAGGAAAGACTTAGAGAGAGTGGGAATCAATGAAGGCTTTGCTCTGCTGATAACTGTTCAAAATGATCATGATCCTCACTATCCCATTTATATAGCTTTTTTGAGATTTACAAAATGCTTTCCTCACAGCACCCTTGGGAAGTAAGTCGTAGAAATACTATCATTTATATCTTGTCGTTCAATTGTTTTCAGTCATGTGCAACTCTTCATGAGCCCATTTGGGGTTTTCTTGGCAAGAATACTGGAGTGGTTTGCTATTTCTGTCTCCAGTACATTTTACAGATGAGGAAACTGAGGCAGACTGACTTGGCTAGTAAGTGTCCAAGGCCAGATTTGAACTCAGGAAGATAAGTATTCCTGACTCCAAGTCCAGCATCCTAAGCACTGTGCCACCTAGCTGCCTTTATCTACATCGTCCATATAAGGTTAAGTGATTTGCCTATCCCTTAGCTAGTAATTGTCTAATGGGGGATTTGAACCTATGTCTCCTGGCTCCCATGTACAGCTATCAATATGCTATACCACGCTGCCTTTCATGGCAAACAAGTCCTATATTTGGTCCAAGTGATGAGCAGGTATTAATTAACTGGACAGGGAAATTTTAAGTGTCACATGTTCCTACTGCAGAGGCAAAGCAACTAGCTGAGAGAATTGGGGACTAACAGAGCTGCAAACTTTAAAGAGAATTTTAAATTAAGCTTGGTGAATACCAGTACTTTAATTATACAGTTTTTTCAAAATTGGGACATTGTATGTAAGAGGCCCCAATGAAGCTTTGGTTCATTTATATATTAAACTTGGATGGATCCGTGATCTTTTCTCCTCTGGTTTAGTTCACAACCATTTCAGGTCTTCCCATCCTGGGTAAACTTTGCCCTTGTCTTCCAATAAAACCTCCACAGTGAATCCACTTAATGCACTGGAGACCTGCTTCTGCTTCTTTTAATATACAGATATATATCTCATGGCTATCAATCAATATATAGAGATTAAGTGCTACATGAACTGAAAGTTTACAGTCTACTGACCAAAACCTGAATATATATCCAGCATCAGACCTTGACCAGTTACATGCTCCTGAGCAAGTTTCTTTACCTCTGTCTACCTCAACATCCTCATCTGTAGAATGGGGACAATGATAGCACCTACCTCCCAGGACTACCATGAGGGTCAAATGAGGTAATATATCTAAAGTCCCTAGTAAACCTTAAAGTGCCATAGAAATGCCAGCAATTATTGCCACTAAGAAAGACAAAAACACAGAACATTTTAATACTTTCACTGTCTACCTCACAGAACTGTTTAGAAAGTACTATGAAAAGCTACTTTTTAAAGTAATTTAAGAGATGGGGGTTATTGAGATAGGGGATGAGGTGAAATTCAAAGAGTAACAGCTTTGGTGTCAGAACCTGAGTTCCAGTGATAACTGTAGTTCTTACTACCTGCAAGACTCATGTGGCCTCTCTCCCCATCTGTAAAATGAAGGCATTTGGCCAAAGCAGAGGCCTTAACATGGTTTTTACAGACCCCTCAAGGGATCTGTGGATATATTTCAAGGGGCTTGTGAATTTGGATGGGGAAAAAAATACATCTTTATTCTCACTAACCTCTAACTGAAATATAACATTTCCCTCAATTAAAAATTATTTTTCCAGGGGCGGCTAGGTGGCGCAGTGAGTAAGAGCGCCGGCCTCGGAGTTGGGATGACCCGAGATCGAATCCGGCCTCAGAAAATGAGCACCTACTCAAATGACTAGCCGTGTAACCTTGAGCAAGTTACTTAACCCCAATTGCTTTAAAAAAATTATTTTTCCCTTTTAAATTTATTTATTTTGAGTTTACAAGATTGAGTTCCACAAGTTTTTGAGTTCCAAATTTTTCCCCTTCTTTCTCCTCCCTCCCCCCCAAGATGGCATGCAAATGGGTCATGAAGAGTTGGACATGACTGAAATGAAGATATATATCAATATCTATGTTATATATGTGTGTGTGTGTATATATATATATATATATATATATATATATATATATATATATACACACATACACACAGAGAGAGAGAGTATATGGAGTGAATTAATGTGAGATACTGTGTGCTATGAAAAAGTGAAGTCAGTGGAGGGTCTTGAATGCCAGGAAAAGAAGTCTAAGCTTTCCTCAAGGAGCAAGAGGGAGTCACAGAAGATTTTGGGGCAGAAGATAAAACAAGCATTTCTATAACATAGAAAAAAAAATGATTGTTTATGAAACTGCAAATCTATTATAGACAATTTGCTATTCCTTTTAAATACATAATAAAGTTATCATATAACTATTATTTCCCTCTTTTTCCCTCACACCCTAGAGATGGCTACCATTAGACACAAATATGTATATGTAAAACCATTCTATGCATAGACAGACTTAGGGTTCCAGTACACAGTTAGAGATAGGGATCTGAAACTCAGTATGATACAGTGGAGAGTCCTAGATTTGGAATAAGGCCTTGGGTTTGAATCTTCTGCTATTTCTTGCCTGTGGAACCTTATAGAAATAATTTAATTCCTCCAGGCCTCAGTTTCCTTTTCTGTAAAAGCTGGGGGTTGGACTAGGTCAGAATTAGAGATGGAGATAGAGATTTGGAGTTATGTGCTTAGAGGTAGGAACTGAGCCCACTGTAGCAGAAAAGCACATCAAGATAGAGAGGGTAGAGAGAGAGGAGAGAAGCAGGTCAAAGGCAGAACCTTGGAGGACAGCCAGACTTAAGGAGAAAAAGGACAATAAACCATGCAAAAGAGAATGTGAAAGAACGGCTAAGGAAGGAATCAGGAGAATATGGTATCTCTGAAGTCAAGAGAGACAGGAGAAGCTATTGAGTTGAAAGAGTGGATAGTAATGTATTATTTTAATTAATTAATTTTTAGTTTTCAATGTTTGCTTTCATAAGATTTTGAGTTCTAAATTTCCCCTTCCTTCTCTTTGCCCCTCCCCAAGATGGCATGCAATCTGATATAAGCTATACATAGGCAATCATATTAAACATATTTCCATATTAATCATGTTGTGAAAGAAGAATCAGAACAAAAGGAAAAAACACAAGAAAGAAAGAAAAGGAAACAATAGTATGCTTTAGTCTGCATTCAGACTCTATAGTTTTTCTCTGGATGTGAATAGCATTTTTTATCATGAGTCTTTTGGAATTGTCTTAGATCATTGCATTGCTGAAAAGAGCTAAGTCTATCAAAATTGGTTATTGCACAAAATTGCTGTTACTGTGTACAATGTTCTCTTGGTTTTACTCACTTCATTCAGCATCAGTTCATATAAGTCCAGGTTTTTCTGAAATTGGCCGGGTCATCATTTCTTATGGAACAGCAGTATTCCATTACATTCCTATATCACAATTTGTTCAGCCATCCCCCGCTTGACAGGCATCCCCTCAGTTTCCAATTCTTTGCCACCACAAAAAGAGCTGCTATAAATATTTTCGTACATGGGGTCCTTTTCCCTTTGAAAAACAATGTAAAAAGCTGCAAAAGGGTTAAGAAAGAAGGAGACTGGAAAAAACAAAACCCTACAGATTGTGATTAGGCAATCATTGGTACCTGGAACACGGAGAGGTTAAGGGATTTGCCAGGTAGCACACCTGGTCTATGTTAGAGTTAAGACTTGAACCCAAGTCTCCCTGCCTTCAAGGATGCCCTCTAGTCATCATACCTCTCCTTGGTAACCTTAGAGACAGCAAAATATCAGTAGAATGGTAGGACTGGAGATCTGCAGAGTTGACCCATGAGTAGGTGATAGGAAAGAAGAGACATCAGATGGAGAGAACACTTTTTTCCCTCCTCTTAATGGTATTTTATTTTTTCCAACTATATGTAAAGATAGTCTTCAACATCCATTCTTATAAGATTTTGAGCTCCAAATTTTTTTCTCCCTCCCTCCCCTGCCCTCACCCCAAGATGGCAAGCAATCTGATATAGGTTATATATGTACAATCCTATTAAACATATTTTGCAGAAAACTTTTCCTAGCAAATCTATTGTTGCAAATCCTTGCTACATTTCAAACCCACTTTCCTTCTCTAGTTATATGTGGCCTTGATGATGTCTTTTATATCATTTCTGTAGACAAGTCATCATTGGTAATATGTCATAGTCTACTTATGTCTACCATTTATCTTAATCATCGAGGCATGCAGTTTTGATTTCCTGTGAGAACATGGTGCTCTTCCTCATTGTTCTAAGCTCTATGTCTTCCTCAGGGCTCCTTGATAATACAGCAGTTCTATTTACTTCACAATGTCCAGGATTTCTCCCTTTTGTCCATCTATGTGTTTATAAAAAAGCCCACCTCTCTCCTCAGAGCACAAAAACTCATGTGGAGAGTAAGAATCTTCATGACATTCTCTGCATGGGCTTTTGTCTGTCTCTCCAAGGTTTCTCAGCAGGCGTTTAATTTTTCTTTCCTACATTGCCACCAATAGAATGTTAATGGTGGTCACTCTTATACTGTTCTTGTCTGTTTGATATCTCATTCACATCTCTCCACCTTACTAATGTATTGAGACTCTGGATTTACTCTTCCAATCTAGCATGATAGGTCCCCAAAATACAGCTGGCCACATTTCCCCCACTGTGTTCTAATGACCTTGAGAAGCTCTGGAGTTTTTCTTTTTCTTTTTTTAGAAAGGCAATTGGGGTTAAGTGACTTGCCCAAGGTCACGTGGCTAGTTTTTGTGTTAAGAGTCTGAGGCCAGATTTGAACTCAGGTCCTCCTGACTCCAGGACCAGTGCTCTATTCTCTGTGCCACCTAGCCGACCCTAGCACTGGAGTTTTTCTAATGCTATAGCCTCCATTCTCAATGTTAAACACCAATTATTATTGCCCAGTATCATTTACTACTACCAGTTAGAATCTCCCCAGTATGATTTAACTAGTCAATATCTCCTCAATTTCATCAATAAGCAATTAACACTTCGATCAACCTTTAAGAAAAAATATTTACTAAGATACTCTTCACTCTGAGTTTGCATGACACTATTCTTTCTTGGTTCCCCTCCTACCTGTCTGACTGCTCCTCAGTCTTCTTTGCTGGTAAGTCACACCCCCAAAGGCCCCATTTTGTGCCCTCTTCTCTTTTCCCTCTCTAGTATTTCACCTGATAAATCTCATCAGCTCCCATGAATTTAATGATTATCTCTATGCAGATGATTCTCAAATCTACTTATTCAACCCTAACCTCTCTGCTGGCCTCCAGTCTCTAATTGCTTATTGGACATCTCAAACTGAATGCACTATGGACATCTTAAACTCATTATATCCTGAACTGAAATCATTCACTTCATCCCCATCCCACCCCTCTTCCTAACATACCTATTACCGTTGAGGGTACAACCACCTTCCCAGGCACCCCAGCTCACAGCATAGGTGTCACCCTTGACTCCTCACTCTCTTACTGTGCATAGCCAATCTATTGCCAAAGCCTGTTCCTGTTGACTTTCATGGTATCTCTCATATGTGCCCTTTCTCGTCTTTGACACTGCCATCACCCTGGTGCAGGCATTCATCACTTCACAGATGGACTATTTCAAGAGCTTGCTGGTTGATCTTCTTGCCACAAGTCTTTTCCCACATCTAGTCCATTCTCTATTCAGCTGCCAAAGTTTCTTCTCCCTACTCAATAAACTCCCATGGCTCCCTGTCACCTCTAGAATCAAATATAAAATCCTGTTTGGCATTCAGAGTGATTTGTAACCTGGCTACCTCCTACCTTTCCAGTTTTCTTATATCCTACTTCCTTCTTCCTTCACTTATGCATTGATCTTGTGACACTGGATCCCTTGCTTGAACAAGAAACTCCATTGTTTTACTCTGGGCATTTTTACTGGTTTTCCCCCATTCTTGGAGTGCTCTCCCTCCTTGTCTCCACCTCCTGGCTTCTTTTAAGTCCCAGTTAAAATTTCACCATTTATAGGAAGCCCTTACCAATCCCCCTCAATTTCAATCCCTCTCCTTACTGATTATTGCCAATTTAACTTGAGGACAAGGACTATCTTTTGCCTTTCTTTGCATTCCTACTGCTTAGTACCATGCCTAGCTAACACATAGTATGTTTGTTAAATGTTTATTGAAGATATAACAAGAACAGAAGGACAAAAATATCTCCCTTCACTAGAAATCCATTCTCCCCTTTACCATCAGTCCCCAGGGAAACTTTGGGACTCAAACTTCAAGCATCTGCCAGTTTGATCCATCAATGGACTGGATCAAGCACGTCATTTATCAGTGCTAGCTCCTTACCAGGTTCACCTGCCAGAAAACTGCTGTCTCTCTGGCTCTTTTATAGCCTACAAGGCCATTCCATCTCTAATACTCCTTCTTCTAAGACCAGGAAAGAATAATCACAAGGAATAGAAGAACCATCAGGGCCATGGTCCCTATGGTAGTATGGGTGTCAGGAAAAGGACCTGAGCCTCTTTTTCCACTCAAAGAACTGACAGCATTTCTTGCAATTTCACCTGGAAAGAGAGAGATGATCACTCTGTTGGAATCTTTTATATGCATACTTAGATCTTGAAACCGATAGAAAGGTTTTCCTTCAACACAAAAGAAGCAGACAGGAAATGGTCACAAAATATCTGCATAAGCTCTATATTATGGGCAGAGACCCTCTATTATAAGTCATCATAGACTCTGTAGAATTAGGCTCTCCAAACCACCCATATGCAGCATGCACAACTCCCTATTTATGCCCTGAAAATTGGCTCCCCATTGGCCAGTGCCCCTCAGCTGCCATTGTGCTAGGTGTAATAGATGGATTCTTTCTCTACTTCTCTTACATCACCCCCTTCTCTGTTTATGTAGCTATAGATAACTATAACTCAGGTCCTCATCACTTCTTACCTAGAATACTTCTGCAAGCTCCCAATAAGTCTCTCTGCTCCAAGTCTCT